>RXPK01000985.1:0-108346 GCA_004143645.1 Protaetia brevitarsis | reverse complement strand
TTGCAATATCGTGGTTGTTCATAATTCTCCTTACTATACAAAATAATATGGAGTTACTACAAACGACTATAAACGATTCATCTGTGAAACAAAAGGGCTGGTTATTCACACTTTTTTATGTCTGGTTTTGCCGGTTACGTTCGAGGAAAGGAGATGAGTTTTTCGATCGGTAATCATACAATTGTAAAACAATAGGTTTGCTTAATTACTCACGCACAATCACTGTTCTACTGCTAATCTTATAATCTGGATGTGCGACAAAGTGCGATAGAACATTATAAAATACTAATGCAGTAGTGTGGGTGTGATGAATTGAAGATATAATATGGAATGTTTATTAGCCTTTATGGTTTTAATTCATTGAATAATCTGGGTTTCTGCGGCTTTTTTAATAGTTTCCAAGAAGTGGAAATTTTTACAGTTATCAGGAAATACAATATGCATTTCTACAAGCAATTTTAATATGTACTTATTTTCATTCTAATTTTAAGGAACTCAGGATTTACTCTTGCTTAGCTTATTAACTACATTAAAATATTTACATGCATAGACATTTACAGATTATAAATAACATCATTGTAGAACAATGGAAAATAAATGCAGGAAAATTTATCGACGCATTTGAAATGAATTTTCCTACTGCTACATGATTCGTGCATGTTTATTTTTTTGTATGCAAATCAATTTACACATATGCAGATTTGTACGCCGAGAAACAGCTAAAGCATTACAAGAATTAATTGCATTAAAAGAAGAAGGATTGTATACATATTTGTAGCACCTGTGAAGTTTTATGTCCAACATAACGTACGCCCTAAAGACATGCATAGAATCATACATATATAAAAATATGTAATTAAAATTAATGGAATTAAATAAAACATGGAAGCAGAATTTAATACTTATAAATAAGTGAAAATTATACATATAAAAAATAATGAGATATAAATGTATGAACATGGGAGAATTTGGTATTTCTCCCTAAAATTTCCTCTAATTCCACTACAATTTTTACACTTGTAAGAGATTTGCACGATGAAGTTTCTTTTTCATTTTGGTATTGGACTCTTAACTGTTATTTCTTTACAATTAGCAATGTACTTTCCAAAAGATATTTCTTATTTGCTGAATTTTATTATGCAACAAAGTAACCTTCCTTGAAACTTGTAATTTGCAATCTTTAAAAGTTTTTTTTTTTTAACCTTTGACGTTATATATTGTCGGATAATTTAATTTTTAAGTTAATTAATTAATATTTTTAATAAAATTAATTAATTTTTTTAATTAATCATTCGTAAATAACACAAATTTAGATTTTCCATATTATAAATATTTCATCATTTTATGACGAGACAAATAAAAAATAACAGATGGAGGTAAGAATTAAATTTACAAGGAAAATTCCCTGCAATTCTATTAATTTCTGAGCAAAAAAAAAATTAAAGGAATAAAGTCATCTATATTAAAATGGAGAAAATATTCTTCGAAGGCAAAAGCAGGCATTCCTAACAACGCAAAATTTATTTTGACGGATGTCACGTGACCACTAGTATCATGGCAAATTTTAAAAGTACAAGAATCTACATGAATTGGTAAAAAGGTTAGGTGATATCAAAATTATTTAAAAAAAATTACTCGAAATTCAACAATTTCGTTAATATCTCAAAAAGGACTTAAAATGTAGACTTTTTAAAAATATTTTTTAATTTTTTTTTATAATATTTTAATTGCATATGTAATTTATTTATGAATTGGGTTATTTAAACTATAAAAATGTATTTTTAATTCACATTGATAAATTTGTATTAAAGTTTGGTTTTTTACGTAATTTTTAAGGCAAAATTTCATTTATTGCGACATTTTTATGTCGCAATTACACACACTAAAAAATTTAGATAATTTTTCTTGATGAAAATCACTTTTTTTGATAATTTTTCACACTGCCCCCATTGGGTTCAAAAATTGTTCAGAAATTTAAAGAAGATGTCGAAATGTTAGAAATTTGTCCAAAATACAAGCATTCTACCTGAATATTAATGGGAAAATTTCAATTTTTTTAGAAAAAAAATTCAAACATTAAGAAAAATATTATTACCTTTAACGAAAAACTTTAAATTTCCTACAATTTGAGTTATAATAATTATAGTTATATGTAAAGTAATTTTCAAGTGGTAAGGAAATAAGCAAGACTCGCATGCGTGAATTTAGATATTCTGGTTCAAGTCAGACGTAGGCAGAAGTGACATAGTGTTGTAGTTCTGTTTTCTTGTTATTTCGGAACTATTATATAGATTATTAGTAAATGGTATTAGCTAATTCATATCAGAAAATCTGTTTGTATAGTTCTTTCAATATTTTAATTGTTACAATTTGAACATGGAATATCCGAAACAACTTACATGCACGTTGGAATTAATTCATCATTATCTGTTAAAAACTCGCTCAGACGTTGGAGCAAAAAGCTCTTCGTTTTTCACATCAATAAAAGGAAAAAGTTATTACAGCCATAAAAATAATTGACTGCTATGGAGGATGATTAAAATAAGGAAGTGGTGTTTTATCTTAATAAATAAAATAATAAAACAAGGGGCCAAGCTAGAGAATGCAACTACGTTCATAAGTGCTTTAAAACAAATATTTATTTGTCGATCAATTATTTAAACAATACAAACATAGTTATTTACTTCTGTTTTTCTTTTTCTTTCTAGATCTGTGCAGTCAAAAACTTATATTATATTGTATATTTTATATATACATATTATGAAGATAGCAAATATAAAAAACAGAAGAAAAAAATGTATGTCATTTTAAAAGCCTGGCTTATTATTTCCAACAACATATTCTTACTTAATATAAGTGATACCATTAAAAGGTAACTATTTTATAATATACATGTTATAGAAGTCACAACGCTTAACAAGTCATTGTCTTCTGCTGATATTGCAGACATTATATTTTTTTGCAAGGATATATTTAGATTGTTACACTGCTAGTAATGTCAGTACTCAAGAGGGTAAATAAACAAATAAAACAGTTCTAATTTTGTATCAAGATAATTCATGAAAATTAATATTTTATTTGTCTCTTATGCGTTAAATTCCAATTAAATAAACTTTACCAGGACGCTTCCATTTCGACAGCATTTTCCTTTTTGAAATATTGATTATTTCTTTGTAATTTTATTTTTAAATAAGTAAAACTTCTATGGAAATTATCACTACCTTAGAAATTTTACTTGACAGTATTCCAGACTAATTGAAAAAAATATTGAAAAAAATAATTAACATTTCAAAGTTTCACTATGAATATTTAAAGGCTACAGTAAAAAATGTTTGGAAAAATCACCTAATGTAGTTAAAAAAAGGACTACTTCTAAAAGTAAAATACCTATGCGGTTTTAGGGGTAGAAAATTGCCCCAAATTCGTACAGGAATTTCACTAATAATTTTTTAAGTGTACGTAATTTATTTATGAATCGCTAGTTTAAACTATAAAAATGTAAAACAATAAAGAAAAAATGTATCTTTAATTCACATATTTTCAGGGGCAATATTTCACACATTTTTATGTCGTAATTACAGGTTGCACTGGCAAAATTCCTGAAATTTCTTACAATGTACTGTAGCTAATAAAAGATTATTTTTAAATATCATTGTTTGAATTAATTCTTATATCGAATGGATATTAAATAATCTTGAATGAAGAAAAAAGAAAAAAAATAACGGATTTTCTGTGGTAGAACATTTATATAAAAAATAAAGTCTGTTTGAATGATCTTAGTAGTAGCAATTTGCTGTTGGCCATTTTAGAGTTAAAATTATTATTCATCCATCAATTTCAGGATTATTTCTATGTATGTATAAAGCACCGAAATATAAAAAAGCATATTGTAACAAATGCATGCATTCCTATACAACAAAAAGTCAAGTTGGCACATTAAACTCAACTTACAAATCACCTCTAAAAGAGAACTGCGTATACGTAATTAAATATTATTTTATTTTGTATTATTACAATAAATATAAGAACAGATAATATATTATATATTATTTATTCTTACAATATTCTTTTTTTATACCTCAATGCTTTCATAACTACTAGCTGAGATTAACAACATATAAATAATTCTGAAACCAATCCAATGATACAATTTTTTTAAAGATTCTATTTTTTATTTGCGTGTTCTAACTACCACACTTAAAGAAATATATAATTAACCCAAATACATACATCATTGTATAAGAAAAAGTCAGGTTGACACCTTAAAATCAACTCAAAGAAAGCAAAAAGAAAAAATTTTGAAGTGCGTGTACGGAATTAAATATTATTTTATTGTTATACAATATTCCTTTTTATATTTTAGGTAGGGATGAAATACTCATACAAATAAACCTGAAATTAATCGAGAAATAATGATTTTAATCCTAAAATAAACAATATCAAATTGCTCCTTACTAAGATTATTCAAATAGATTTTATTTTTAATTTGCATGTTCTACCACATAGAAAAAAGTGAAGAAAAAATATAGTAAACCTAAATATATGCAGTGTGATATAATAAAAAGTTGGCATCTTAAACTAAACTCAAAAAAACCACACTTCAGAAGAGAAAAAATAATGATAACTTTGAGTGAATGAAATTAAGCTCTGATTTTTTATGGGATGCCGTATTTTTTTGAACGTGATTTCCGAGTAATTCCTGAGAAAAAATGTAATTATTAAATTTTTTTACCCTTATGCTATAATATCTCGAATGGGGGTGGCAATTTTTTTTTTTTGGTATTTACAGTATGTGTGACAATGATATCCATTCATTTTAAATTTAGCTCTATCGTGCTAGGCGCATTTTTTAATGTCTTATCGAAATGGAGCCTTTGTATTAAAGTGTTTAGTTTTTTTTTTATATGATTTTTAAGAGAAAATTTTGCTCAAGTACTTCAAACTTCAATATTTCAATATTTTTATGTAGTAATTACATCTCACACTGGCAAAATTCCTAATATTTCTTTCAGTGTATTATAACTAATAAAAGAAGTATTATCGTTTTATTTTTAAATATCATTGTTTGAATTAATTTTCAAACCGAATGGATATTAAATAATCTTGAATGAAAAAAAAAACTAACGGACATCCTTGGAAATATTATAGCGAATATTATAAAATTTAAATATGTATTACAAAACACAAGCCAATCCATTCGAATATGAATGAATATCCCCGTCGCAGGAGCACATTTCACACAAAACATTTAAATAAATAAATACGCAAAAGATCATTTATGCAAATCACCGTGTCAAGCGTGGGCACAGAAACGAATGAATGAAACGAGGTAAATCAACATATAGAAAACGACAACTTCGATATTCAATTAGCGGGAGAAGAGAACAAGGGCAAACAAAAAAAAAAAAAACAAGTAACAGAAAATAGAAAAGAGATTGGACTGACCTGTGCTGTTTCAAATTATCCTGCCTCTTGAAGCTCTTGCCGCACACCTGACAGCTGAACGTCACCTCCGGACTCTTGTGGCTGCGCTCGTGTATCATCAGGTTGTAGGATTTGGTGAAACGGCGCTGGCAATACTTGCAGATGTATTCGCATTTGGCCCTCATTTTTCTGCGGAATTCACGGCTGCTCACGTCGTTGTCCAATTGCATTATCGCAAACATTCTGACTACTGATGTTTTTAAACTGTCGGCCGGCTGACTGTCTTAGAGGCGGGATGACTAACTTATTATTATATTATTATAATACACACAAACACACACACTAAGAACACGTGTATAAACAGTCCGTGCGCACGCAGACGCAAATAAAATATATTAGACGATCAAAAACGATGGGGAAATGGCGCGCGCGATTCTCACGCAATCGTAGATTGATCCGTTTGTTTGTTTTTTTTATTACGAGGGTGGGTATTTTCCGCGAGGAACACTCACTTTATTTTCCGGAAAAACGCGAGGGTTTTCGAAACCGGATTCACTTTAATCTCGGGCTACACTTTAAGATCTAAGCAGGCGATAGTGAAAAATTGATTGAGTTCTATCGAGTTTCGTCTCACGTGGATTCGATACATTTATACTAACTAGCCTGCGTTATATGCAAATGAAAATAAACCACGCTTACTTGCGCCACCCCAACTGTTCGTATTAATAAAAATTAATGTCTGGATCTCTTCTGTTATCTCCTTGCACGAACAAAATTACCGATCGTAATTTTACGGATTTAAGTGAGGTTATGTTGCTCCCGCTGTCAACTTCAAATCCGGATGTTGCAGATTGTCCTTTTAGTAGAATCTATCAAGTGTTGTCAGCACCTACATAAACATAAAAATAAAAAAATTATTTTATTTTAAAGCTTTATTTCTTGACCATGTATACAATTTTAATTTGTTTTACTCTTGATTTTTAAATCGTAAATATTGAAAACATGAATGAGTACTACAACGTTTCGCTTTATTTCAAAGCTTTTTCAACTAAGGTAAAGTCAGGTAAGTGTGTAACCGGGCAAGTGTGTAGTTTGTTTATATTTATTTTTAAAATTGAAATACGGACGTCCTCTTGTTATAATATTAATGTACTAAACTTCATACTAGTTTTACAAACAAAAGTTCGCATCTCCTGACGTGTAATAACTTGAATATCTTGTGAATATATCATATCTTATTAACCAGGCATCAGTTTAGTATTACACTCTTGGCCGAACTGAAGGATAATGCTATTAATATATAAAATGCGGAACGATTACACACTTGCCCCATTTTGCTGGGTAAGCGTGTAGTATTGACAGTGTTTAAAATTTCTTTTTTTTCTAGTAAACCGTTGATAATTATAAAAGGTGTATCTATTGAAGGCTTTCAACTGAGCATATATTACGTACTTCTATGTGTAAAATTTATCAAAATGTCTTATTATGTGAACAGTGTTACATTTTCTTCGCACTATGCAATTTTTACTACACACTTACCTGACTTTCCCTTATATAAATATAAATGTAAAAAGTGTAAATTATAAATAAAATGTTTTTGTTCAATAAATGACAAATTGTTTTGTTTACTAGGATTTTGAATATATTATTATGTTTTATTTAAAGATTGCGTTTTAAAATAGGATGTTTTGATTATTTGTTTTTGAATTTTGTAATTAAAATATTGTATTTAGTTATAAAATTAAATTATATAATTCGTGAAATATTGTATATCGGTTATTTATCATTAACTGCATTTGCAACAGAATTTATTAATGCAGTAGAATTAACACTAACACAAACATATTTCCAATACAAAAATAAATTTTATAAACAAATTTTTGGATGTGCAATAGGTTCACCAATTGCACATCATTGCACAAATTGTTTTAGGGTATATAGAAGAAAAATTTTTAAATAAAATAAATTTCGAAATAATTTTTTTTTTCAAAAGATATATAGATGATTGCATAATCGCGTTAGAAGAAAAAAATATACCAATTTTACTTGAGAATTTTAATTCCTTTCATCCAAGATTAAAATTTACAATTGAAATCGAAGAAAACAATAGTATTACGTTTTTAGACCTCAAACTCATCAACAATAATAACAAAATTCTAACTAAATGGTCTGTTCATTATCTAAATTTTAAGTCTTCACAACCTTTACCTCAAAAAGTTAGTGTTATTATTAGTTTAGCTGATGACAGAGCAATAAAATTAACAAGTCGAGTTTTTCGATCAGATACTATTAACAAAGCAAAAAATATTCTAGAACAAAATAATTATCCAAATTCTCTTATAAACAAAATATTCAAACAAAGAATTTTTCTTTTTTATAATAAATCAACAAAAAATATAGATAATAGTCAAACAATTACAAAATTTATAGAAATTCCTTATGTTAAACATTTATCCGAAAAAATAAATCAAATTTTCAAACCATATAATTACAAAATTGCCTATCAAAACACAAACAAACTACAAAACCAAATCTATTCAAAATTAAAATCAAAAATTGAAAAAAGCAAAGCATCACACATAGTTTATAAAATAGACTGTCAAAATTGTAATGGTGTATATATTGGTGAAACCATGCAATATTTGGAAAATAGAATAAAAGGACACAAATATAATAAAAATCTTACAGCTTTAAAAAAACATGAAATAACTCAAAATCATACCTTTGATTTCAACAACGTAACAATTTTAAACAAAGAATAAAATTTAAAAACAAGTAATATACTTGAAATAATTGAAATTTATAAACATAAAAATGCAGTTAATGATAAAACCGATATACAATATTTCACAAAATTATATAATTTAATTTTATAACTAAATACAGTATTTTAATTACAAAATTCAAAAACAAATAATCAAAACATCCTATTTTAAAACGCAATCTTTAAATAAAACATAATAATATATTCAAAATCCTAGTAAACAAAACAATTTGTCATTTATTAAACAAAAACATTTTATTTATGATACACTTTTTACATTTATATTTATATACTGGAAAAAGCTTTGAAATAAAGCGAAACGTTGTAGTACTGATTCATGTTTTCAATATTTACGACCTGAAAACCAAGAGAAAAACAAATTAAAAATTATTTTAAACACTGAAGAAACCGGAATAAAAAGACGTCATTTAAACAGACAATAACGCAGTACTTAAATATCTTGACGTCACTTCTTTCATAGAAAAGCGTGCATTTCTCATCTTTGGAATCACACCATCAGGAAAGCAGTTATTTATAACAATAAGTACCCAAATTTAGCGTAAAATCTATTTTTAGGCTAAGTGTACGTCTAATAAAATATTTGGCAATCTAAATCATTTTAATTGCAAGTTCTATTTGAATTAACGTCATAAAATTATGAGTAACTTAAAGAGGTAACGAAATAATCTTGCCAAATTATATTCAATAAAACGTTTTATGTAGGCTATTCATTATAACATTTTTTTCAAAGAAAGCTTTTTGATAAAAGATATTGACAAAAAAACTTAAGACACAAAATAAATGATCCAGCTTTATTACAGTTTGGATGCATAAAAATAATTTACCAATTTATTTCAATAGATTTTAATGTGTAATTCCTTAGTGTTTTTTTTTTTTTGCATTAAAGGGATCTCAGCCCATCAGCCCCGTTATTATAGTTTATGCAGGATCTAGGCTTAAAACTTTTTACAGACTTTTAAATAGGTTGCGTCGCTGTGCTTTATAGTTCGAACACTCCAAAAACCAAATAGTTCAGATCCGCTACATCAAAACCGCACGAACAAGCTGGAGAATCTACTAAATCCAATTTATAAAGATGTGCTGGATAAACACCATGCCCAAAACTCAATCTAGCGATCGTAGTGTAGAAAGGACGCGAACTGTAATGCCGTTATGCCATCGAATGTGACAAACACTGTTATGGACCTTAGCATACTGCGTAAATTTATTATTGTTTGCCTCCCGCCATCTCAGTTCCCAGGGCTAAAATTTTACCGCCAACTTCACTTGGAAAAATAGTACTGTCTTTTCTATCCAGACTAACCGCCGCCGCTTTGGCTAAGAGGTCCACCTTTTCATTGGAAGTAATTCCTACATTCCTAGCCCTCCACCCAAAACAGTTCCACGTCCCTCTGCTGTGCTTCCAGCTCTTTACAACTGGTTTGAATCTTCAACACTAGCGGATGTACCTTTGTGAGCCATTTCTTCCCTCTAATAGACTGTAGGACACTTAAGGAGTCTGATTTTCGGTGTTTCTAAAGATTTGGCGTACTTAACTGCCGCCTATATCGCTCTGTCTTCAGCAGAGAAATATTTAGCTTTACATTTAAGCCGAAAGACCCACTTACGTCGTTAATGGGGTCAAGAAATGCACAGCCACAACCGTTTAATGTTTTCGATGCATCCGTATATATAACAATGTGTTCGGAAAGCGTATCGAAAATTTTTGGATTGTCCATGTAGCTTTGACCAGAATAATCTGGAATGGACACCCGTATTGGTTTAACATATTGATGGAAGTCTATCTTTGGAAATTCTGGATAAGCTATAGAAAAATTTAAACCAGAAAGATACCTATAAGCTGCAGTTAACAAGAGAGGTTTTTTCTTTGCCCAGAATGGGGATGACGGTTCTAACACCGAAAGAGAATATTAGTGTCCCCTACTGTCTGCAATTTTAGTATGTATGTAAATAGAAGGGTGATGTTACACTGCGACCTAAAAGATCTGTTGTGTCCCCTAATCTTTGCTGCTTTACAGCTGGCCTTCCAATCCTATTCTTTTCAGAAAGTGTAGGATGTCAGAGGGTCCCAGTCTAGGTAAGTCTCCCTCTTCGATTTCACATGCTCCCAGGTGCAACGCCCTCGAGTTGCACAGTGCTACGCAGTTTGAGAGGAGGTGGATGGGTGTTTCATCCTGTTCCCCACAAAATCTATATTCAGATTCCTTTTCCAATCCAAGTTTACTCAGGTGTCCTTTCAGTCTACAATGGCCTGAAAGTATTCCTGTTAATATGCGAACGTTGTTCTTACTCAGGTTGATGCATTCTGTAAACTTCTTCTAGTTATAAGTTCCCAGAAGAATTTTACTTTGCCTCATTCCCTGGAGATTTTCCCAGTAACTGGATTTTCTCTGCTGGATCTCATTGCACCTACACAGATACAAATATCCTGAATCACCCCTATGCGATTTAACTGCGTGCTACTGGCTGTGCTTTAGATTTTAATGTGTAGTTCGTTAGTGCTTTACAAGTTCTATACAAGATTTTTATAACTTTAAAATTTAACTAGATTAAGAATTCTGCTTTTAATACCTCATTTGGACGAAATCGATTTTTTTACCGGTATTTTCTATGACTTTGATAGATCTTTTAGATATAGGAAAATAGTTATTAATAAATAATGAAGTAAGGTAATCTAGTGTTAGACTTAATGATTTTTATATTTTGCAAAAAAGATATCCAATGTTACAAAATTTATATAAATCACAGAAAATTCAACATTCGAAATTGATTGAGCGTACGAAACGATTTTTTTATAATGATCAGACTGCAATATCGGATAACAGAACACGGACTACTTGGAGCATCATCAATGGTTTACGGAATAAAAGCATACAACCACTTAACATCCCTAAAATAGTTGATAGTACGATAGTTACTTGCTCTCAGGATGTTGCTGAGAAGTTCAATAAACACTTTTTGCAAGCACCAATTGCTACAGCGTCTTCTATTCCAAATATTTCAATAACCAATAACTATATTAATATTAATTCTCACACTATGTTTTAACATCCGTACACAGAATTGGAATTGCTTTCAATATTTAATAAACTTAATCACAAATTTACTAGCGGACCTGACGGTGTTCCAGATTGTTTAATTAAGGAATTCAGATATCACTTACTAAAACCTATTACACATATAGTTAATGCTTCTTTTACTGATGATGTATTCCCAGTTTCACTGAAAACTAGCTCTGTTAGGGCTATATATAAGAAGAGTGATATCGATGATCTATCTAATATCAGGCCAATTTCTATAGCTTCATCCTTTTCGAAATTGTTTGAATATGCAATGTTAAACAGAATTAACAGTTTCTTAGAAAAATTTCAACTGTTATCTCAATCGCAACATAGATTTAGAATCGGTAAATCTACAACTTCGGCTTTATTAGACATACACAGTACTATAATAAATAATTTAGAAAATAAATTACTACCAACTGGCGTTATCTGTGACTTATCGAAAGCTTTCGATTGCGCCAGTCATCAATTATTAATTAACAAATTGAATTATATGGAATTACGGGGTAAAGTTAGTGATTGGTTAAAATCTTTTCTGCGCAATAGAATGCAATTTGTGGCAATAACAATTAAAAATGTTTAATACTAAACAAACCGTCAGATCTTCACTTATGCCCAACTGTATTGGGGTATCGCAAGGATCCGTTCTAGGGCCAACTTTGTTCTCCCTATTTCTTGATGAACAACACATGAACTTTTTGTTGGCATAACTATTATTTGTACGTATCTCATTACTTTTTTATATTTTAAAATAACAAACGATTCTAATTGAAATTACAAGGCCTCATTAAATTTAATTCCGAAAATATTAAGGAAATAGTCTTCTGAAGGTGTGCATGGAAAATGATGATATTTCCTAAAATGAACATAAAAAAAAACCAACAACACGCAACCTTTATTTTATCATATAGTTTAAAGATTAAAAAAAGAAAGAAATGAATTTATAACATACAAGAGCAGGAGTGAGAAAAACGGTATATTTTAACCCCCTAACCAACCCGTGGGTGCGCACTGTTTTTTTTTCCAACCTAAAATGTACGGCTGTTAACAATGAACGATTTGATCTTTATCCGATCTCGGTATCTCTTCTGGTTTCTGAAATATTGCAACAAAAAAATGTGTTTTTGCAGGAAACTTTGAGACCCCGTTACACCCGCTAAAACAAAAAATGGACGCTAAAAACAATACGTGCCAAATATTTTCCATGTTCTACAACCCTACCAAATTTGATCAAAATCAGAGATCAATTTGGGTGCCAAATCATGACTCTGAAAAAATCCGATTATCACTAATGACTAGAAGGAGATTCGAATCCGCGAGATCAAAAGTTGAGACTCCAAATTGAATTAAATTTAAGCATTTCTTTTTATATAATCTATTTCATATCAATATATTGCATCATAACAACATCTAACTCCGTTTTTGGATAAAATCATTAAATAAACTAAAACAACTTTTAACAGATTGGCTTATTTGTGTCATTGACTGAGGATTGTCTTTAGTTTCACCCTGTATATTAGTAAAACAACGGTGAAGGTGGGGAATACTCACTTATTAATACATAATCGTTTATAATCATGCATCCGCATCACTAGACACGATTCTCTTAATTGTCGATGTAACTACCGCAAAAGATCTTATCTGTCGGGTAATTTACGAGTAATATTTTGGCGGATCTTCTATTGAATCCTATTCTTCCTTGGCAGCAAAGGTCACCCAACCTCAATTCATTTATTTAATATACAGCTAGGCGATGTATCGATGCAGCTACTTCTTCTAGTTGCTGACGGACACACCTATTTTATGCATATTGAGTGTAGTATCAACGTTATTGTTATAAAGTGCGATGTATGTACAGTCACGACCATATAAAACTAGACCCCTATAAGGAAACGTCGACCTTATGCATGCTATCTAGGAGTAAAAGAGATTTCCATGCTAGAGAGAGTGTCTAAATGGTCTGCTGTCATTTTGCAGGTATACAGTCGTCCATTCCCGGATTAATAAGTCATTTATTCAATAATACGCACAAGTGTGTTGAATACATCAATCTGTGCTCAGTTAAAATATAGATAAATGGTAAGTGGAGATAAAATTAATGTAAATAAAATATAAAAATAAGTGTATAGTTATTAAGTAAAATGTAATGGCACAAACAAATAAAATAGTAGTATTCCTCCTAGTTTCGAGAATCGGCACTCACGTATGATTTTAAATCGTCAAACACGTCCTTAAAAGTTGCCGCCTTATTATGACTAGAGACCGGATTATATGCAAAGAAAAACTGGAATATATGCGCATATATATGCATCGATTTTTGAGAAAATATGCATAAACCTGGGGCATATATGCAAAAAAATTGCGACAATATGCAAAATTTTTGCATAAAATAAATAAGAGCAGAAATCTAAACATTAACTTTATTGCACAAAATTTTTTCGCAACATATTTCTAAAACAATTTATAATTAAATGTTTTTCAAAATTGTGTAAATGAAAGTTTTGTCTTCTATCAGAATACATATGTTTCGAAGTAGAAAAGCTTCTTTCAACATCCACACGTGTAATTGGTGCATTTTTTAACTTTGCAATATATTCTAAACTAAAATTAAAGTCGAAATCGTTTACTGTTTCACTTTCCAAAATTTTCTTAACTTTCTTCAATTTCAAATACCCCGCATTTTTATTTATCACTTTTTTAAATTTATCGTATATAGAATTACCTACTGTACCTTTAACCTTCTTACATAGCATATCAAATTCGTCTACTATTTCGACTGATTCCGAGAGCGACATCCCTTGCGTTTCTAGTTTAGGAATGGAACTTGAAACAAAGCTATAATTTGACTTAATATACAAAAGTTTTGTAGCAATTCTGTTGATGTTACTATCTTTTTACAGTTTTCTAGAGCAATGCAGTCAGCAGTGATTTCAAGAATTACATTTTTTATTCCTTCAAAATTATAGACGAAAAAAATTGCAGCCTCTAACCATGTACCCCCTCGTAATAATCGATTCAGGAGGCAACTTAACACCGGGAAGTCGCTCCTTATAAAATTGGATTCGTAAAGGTGCTTTTAAAAATTGTTTTTTGACATTGCTAATTAAATCATTAATCAAAGGGAATTGATTCCTAATGTCTTCGGCTACACGATTGAACCCATGAGCTAAACAAGTGGTATGAATAATGTTACTATAAAAAAATTTTAAATTTTGCGCGGCTTTTATTATGTATGGTGCAGCGTCGGACAACATTAGTAAAATTTTTTCACAAGGTATACTTCCAAGTAAAAAGAATTTTGATAAACCTTCTTCAACGAATTGGGCAATTGTCACATTATTTGTTTTTTGTTCTTTAGAAGTTCTTTACAATAAATTAAATATGATTTACCTACAATATCTTCATGAAGAATTCCTATTAATAAATGGGCAATAAAACGGCCACACTTATCCGTACTTTCATCTACCATGATATAAATAAAATTATTTCCTACAAATTGTTGAATTTCTGCTATTGTTTGCTGGTAACAAGATGTGACATAATTTTTTTCGTAAGGCACTTTCGTCAGGTATATTATGTTTGCAATATTTTTGCAGAAATGATTTCGAATTAACATTGTTTAATCTTGCTAATGGTATGTTAGACGAAATTAATGCGTTACACAGATCCGTATTATATTCTTCTTGTTCTGAGTTTCGTGAAATTGATGCTACACATTGACGTATAGATTGCTGCACACATACGGATCGCTTTAGTTTTTCACATTTTCCAATATATGATGGAGTTTTAGCGTGTTGATCAATCAGGTATTTTCTCTCAGAAGACACCTACAACAACAATTGTCATTTTATATCAAAAGTTAAAGAATTTAAAAACAATTGTAAAGCTTTTAGTAAAATTAAATTTACCAATTTACTGCAGGCTCAGCAAAATATTTTGTGGCCATCCTTTACCAGTTTAGGATATGCCTTAATCCATAAAGAAATTTTGTTCGCTATACTCATTGTATGTACGCATAGTATTTAAAAACGTAACAGAATTACATGCTGTTTCGCTCAAAGATATTCAATGAATGAATAGTTTATTTGGGAATTAATAATAATAAAACGTATTTACCACATCCCTTCTGCTAGGCGAAATTAAACACGTGCAGTTCTTGGAAAAAAGTATTAGAGAAACCAATGTAAAAGATTTATCGTTCTGAGAATTGTCGGTTGTCGATCTACATTAGGAATTACTAGGAATTTTTACTAATAGAAAGGATAAGAAAAAGCTTAAATATGCAATATATGCAACTTTTGTAAAAATATGCATAGAAATGCGTAAATATGCAATATATGCAATCCCTAATTAGCGCTAATTAACTTCAATTAGTGTAATACGTCTACATATAGACTATAATTAAAGATATGCAAAAAACATCGGTATCGATTTGGATGCTCCTAGCTGTACATATATAAAGTAAGCATCTTCGTTCGTGGCGATCAATTTTTGCCTTACAGCCGTTCTTCGAACAACGCAAATACCTACTACTACACCTTCGCCTTATGTATGCGGCCATACACAACTCTAAAATTCATCCTTTCAATATTTATGAGGTGTGGGTGTAATTATTCATTGTTTCCATCGCAGCAGCTGAATTTTTTTTCGGTTCATAGGTGCTACGACCGCGCGACATTCTCTCTCTCTTTCGCTCCCGTGTTAACGTTCCCGAACGCGAAAAGGCGCTCGTCCTTGTCGCCTGGACGAACATCTGGTCGTAGTTTTAGCCCAAGTGTCTCGCTGGCTAAATGTCGAATTCCTTGCCGTTGAATAACTAACTATAATCGGAAACGTATTCAACAGTGGGCTGTTTATTATTATTGTCTTCGTCTCGCTTGCTTTTTTTTCCTAAAATCTGGTAATCGATTCGTCTGTTTTTTTTATTATTATTATTATTTTGGCGTTTTTTTTTTTTGCAAAATCTTGCCGATTTATTACAACAATAAACGCGGTGTGATATACTGGTATTATCGCGTCATCGACATCTGGCGAAGATGTCGCGAGAATCTCTTACGATCTTCGCCTATACATCACGCGGGAAATGTGTTATTTGCGCGAACGCAAAAGCAACACCCAATAACGATAGGAACAAGGGATATATTTTTTTATTTTAAAATTAAAAAAGTATTGCAACAATTTTGCGTATTCATCTATTTCGGGCGACGCGGCGTGCGTTATTTCGGATTTATTACCAGTAGATTTACGTTTTAAGAAACTTAAATTTCGTAGGGGTGCGAATAAAATCTATTTCGGCCGACGCACAGTGGTGCCAAATCCCGAAAAGCTGGCTAAAAGTCGAAAAAAAAAAAGTTCCTATGTAGAAACTTTTAACTATCGGAATAGCTGTAGAACTACATGTAGTATGTATTACCAACATTAAAGCAAGCCATGCATTCACACCTGTTTGTAAAATTTACTTCTTTTGTAACGGTCGAGCGCATCACTGCTGAAATCATGAAGCACAAGTGTAAGTACGTTTTTCTAAACACGCTAAAAAGTTTATAGTTTCACATTTTTCAATTCTATAAAATGGATTCTTTTCTTGAAGATGAATACAACAATAATCTGTTGATCAAAATTAATGTTCACAACACGCTAATAAATCAGTTGTCAATCTTATTGACGTAATTTACAAGATTGACTTTAGAGAAGTCGTCAGAAAAAAAGCAAAAAGTAAAAAGTCTTGATGGATCTTGCCTCGAAACAAATTGTAGGCTGTTAATTGAATGTTTCTCTAAAACATATCAAGTAGTTGGCTGCCCATATGTGCCTCTAAGGTTTTTATGCTAGATTTTGTGTAATGATGCCAGAAAAATCAAGTGAAATATGTTGTTTGAAGGGAAAATGTAAAAATATCTACCGCTACAACAAATGATACATCAAAAAAAGTATACAGGAATAGACGGCCATATTTTGTGGTCGTATCTTGTTGCGGTCCTTGCGCTACACAACATACGTATGTGGTAAATTCATGAGACAGTTTTGGAAAAAATGGCACATAACATATGTGTACTTATGAATATAGAAATAATTGGTAATATTTGTGGTAGATTATCTTCCATTTCTGACTGTTTCGTGAATATAAATGCAGTTTTATATTAAGTAAGCCCGACATTTTGAACCCGCCATTTTGTTTTTCCAAAAATTGCCATCATATTGGTAATCAGCGACTTGAAAAACCCTCATATACCGAGTTTCATGAATATACATGCAGTTTTGTACTAAGTAGTCCACCATTTTGGATCCGCGAATAAAATAGGGCTTAATGGGAATTAGACTAAAACCAGGCGAGTAGATATGGGGGGAGAGAGGAGGGGCCATTCACCCCGCGGACTTAAAAAATATACAACAAATTTATAGACACCTTAGAAGGGTTTTTAGAAATTCTTACAGATTAGTCGAAGGGTGAGGGTCTTACAGGGGTGGCTTTTGTTGTTTATAATAGGGGTATCGAAATATACAGTGTGATCCACTAAGTGTGCAACAAATGGGATCTCTTTTTATTAATTATTGTACAATTGTAGAATAAATACCACCAAATGTTGGTGCATGCTTGACATCTAGACTGAGGGCATTTTGACTGTCTTAAGCTCAATTAGCTTGCAGGGAAGAAATATGGAAAGTATGGTATAAGAGTAAAGTACCCTCATTTCAAAGAATATAGCAAAATGTTATTAAAATTAGTGGTTCAGAATTA
This sequence comes from Protaetia brevitarsis, assembly GCA_004143645.1. Lineage (NCBI taxonomy): Eukaryota > Metazoa > Arthropoda > Insecta > Coleoptera > Scarabaeidae > Protaetia > Protaetia brevitarsis. The sequence goes on along the minus strand of RXPK01000985.1, from coordinate 90,336 downwards.
ATAAATACACCCAAATATAAAGCAACGGCCTGCTACTTTAACAAAGAAGAAAATCTTAAATTTTGTGTTAATCCTTGTATAATATTTGTTTTTTTAAATATTTAACATTATTACTTATTTAAACAGCCCTCGAATGTCCTCAAGTTTCCACTGGGCAAGATACTGGGCTTTATAGAGAACACCAAGCTGCTCGAGTGGATTAGATTAGATTAGATTAGAATTGGGATGGCCTATCGACCTGTTTCACCGCGACCTTTTCAGATCTATTGTGATCCCCTTTTTTCCTAGAGGACGCTCTCTAATTTTGCCCTCTTAAGTAGGCCTATCATCTTTGAGAGCGACTTCTTTATGTAGCTACTAGCTGTGGGGTTCTCCTCCCCCATTACTAGAAACCTTCTCCTCGCCAGGCCTTCACATTGGCACAGCACATGAACTGGTGTTTCTTCCTTCTCTTGGCAGAATCTGCAGGTTGCATCATCTGCCAGGCCTATGTTATACATATGCCTATTCAGTCTACAGTGACCAGTCAGCAGACCTACTATCATTTTGACAGTCTTCCTGTCTTTATTCAGTAGATCTCTCGTGAGTTCAGGCCTCTGCTCCTTTAGGAACTCTTTTGCCTGCCATTGTCCCGGTGATTTTTGCCACCACTCTCTGGACTGATTGTATATCCATTCATTGATGGATTTTTTAATTTGCGATTTGGTAGTGCCGAAAGAAGGGTCGGCTCCAACGAATGGCCTTGACGAACCTCGCCTGGCCAGCTCGTCCGCCGCCTCATTTCCTCTCACGCCCGAGTGGCTAGGGACCCAGGCTAGGGTTACTTTCCTTTAGGTGCCCACCTCATTTAGGGCGCTTACACAATCCCAAATCAGCTTAGAATCCACGCTTGAGGAGCTAATCGCTTTAAGTGTGGACTGACTGTCAGAGAAGATAGCGACGCTTTTACCCGGTTCGGTACATCTTTCTATCTCTCGGACACAGTGATGAATTGCAGCAACCACAGCTTGGAACACAGTCGCTCTCTTTGCTCGAGTGGAAATAAGAGAATCAATAAGGATGGTACAATGAGCACCTTGCTCAAGTGCCCACCCTAACTTGAATGAATGAATGAATTAACTTATTTAAACTAACTACAAAAAGATATGTTTTTAACAATTTCTTTCATATACCTTCAAATTTATAAAATATATTTAGGAACACTTTTTTTTTTATAAGCGAAGTAAAACAAATTTCATGCCTGTTGCAACATATGTAACTCAACGTTAAGATTTTGATAATATTATTTTTGATAAGGTAAATATTTTACAATAATCATATGACTATTTAAAAACTCTCTTTCGAACTACAATTTTTTTATTATTATTTCAACTTCACGATAAGATCTTACCAAGCTTATTCCTAGTAACTACTTTATCCTGTTAGTAAGGATAGTGTAAAAGCTATCTCACGTAGACATATTTTGTCAGAGTTATTTTTTTTTAAGAATATACTCAAATTTGGTAAAGTTTCTACTCTTTGTTGCTAATTCCTTAAGGATTCTAACAAATATTTTTTTGAAATAAGCATGTGTAATCTTTATACCATTACCTGTTTCAATTTTTAAGATGAGAAATGCTGTCACTCAATATATCAATATTATTACAATATTTCTACGTTATTGGAAAAAGTATATAATGTATTTGAAAAATTCACACAATTTGTATGAATCTATGAATCATCATTACTATTGTTCAAACACTTTTTCACAAACACATTTCTCTCTTGTAAATTAAACAAACAAAAATTTAACATTCGTTCACATTAACAAAATATATAACCACTTTTCCTTTTTAGTTTCAAATGGTAATCTAACCACTAAGTGGTCAAATAAAGCGAAAAATATGTCGAACCAAATGCTTGTAAGACCCATTGCTTTGACACTTAAAAAGAAACATTCGTTTAGTTTTAGTTCAAAGTGTTGCTTTATTGTTTGAGGAATCTGTACATCAGAAGCATTAATACAGGCACCCAGGTGTTTTGTGTCTTTTTTAATGAATACAATGACATTTTTTTTCTAACAGATCGCTTACAAATCTACGCATTCGTTCTTGTTATATTGAATGAACGCTTAAAATACTTGTTTGGACAAGTCAATTCTTCGATTGAAGATTTTGCTTCAGGAAATACCGTAACATGCCTTCCAAAACATACAGTGGTAATTGTAAATAAAATACTAAATCTTATATGTAGAATCAAAAGAATTAAATATCTACACTATCCATATATAATAGAGTATAAAATATTCCATAAAAATCCAAAGTTTATACAAAGAATCACAAAAATATAAATAAATGTCGACAGTATTTGTTACAAAAAAGTCTCCATAAGCAGTATGTTTTATATTGCTCAAAGAATATGATGCCTCATACTTCGAACCGGTGGTTCTTGATTCGATTAATTATGATTGCATAATGTGTATTGTAAAAGAGTGCCTCTTTTATAACGTTAAACATACATTAAATCATCATCATTTAAATCCGATAGAGTATTGGGTGAGAAATACTCAAAACTTCGGAAATGTTATTTTAAGCAGATTTAGAAATTGATGTTCTTGGTCTGAAAAGACACGGCAGATGAGAATCTTCCACCGTTATGTTGTCGATTCAATGATAAATAAAGCACAGAAAGCTGACCAAATTTTATATGCCTACTCAAAATATTACAAAGATTGTTTGCTCAACTGTGATACAGAAAAACTAGAAGAAAGTGATGATTCCATCAGCAATCCAACCATTAATAATGTGGACATTATTGAAAACATAAACTTGCCTAGTAAGAAAGAAGAATCTATTGTTCAGATAGTTAATTGTTTTAATTGTTTATTTACATTTAATATTAAAAGTTTTTGTACAAGATTGTTTACTAGTTATGTTTTTTGTTAATTAAAACTATGTTCCAAAAAAATTTGACATAAATCTTCTAATATTGCTACTGCTTACGTAGAGGTTGAAATATTAACTTACATTTCGATTCTAATATTTTATTTCGATCATTTTTACTTCCTGAAGAGAAAATTATCAAAAATATAAGATGTGTCAACTGCGGAAGTGTTCTAGACCAGCTGAATCGTTTGCTTTTACGTTTTGACATTCTTTTTTTTAAATAGATAACAGTAAGTTATAAAAAAGTGAAGTTAAATGAAGCATGACAGTATATTATAATAACATTGACATTGTAGCAAAAGTCAATTAATAAAACAAATATAAAAATACAAAACAAGTAGCTATATAAAATGCACACTAAAAACATGCCAAATTATTATCGAAAATATTCCTCCACCGTGTGCCAGGAGATATTTTTTTAACTTCTCTTTTAATTTTTTTACATATTCTGGCATCTGGTTATATACAGGGTGACTCTCAATATATGCAACAAACTTTAAGAACTGATTCCTGAGGTTATTTTGATCATAAAAGCTCATATGAATATATGTCCAAAACGGTTTGGTTTTAAAGTTATGGAATGTTTAATAATAAATTATGAACTGTGACTAACACGATGTAATATCACAGTTGGTTCTTCAAAAACTATTGTGTTGAGAGGGAATTGTTTATTTGTCATTTCAATATTTGTCAATAGTTGTCAGAGTATTCATTCAGTTTATTGCCAGTTTCTGTTTTCTAAAATGAATTACAGGAATGCTGAGATGTGTGATCTGCATTTCGCTTACGGTCTTGCCAATGGAAATTCGCGTGCTGCTAGACATTTTTATGAAGAACGATACCCGAACCGTATCATCCCGCATCATTCAATATTTGCCCGTCTTCACCAACGTCTTAGTGAAACAGGAAATTAAAAAAAAACGGACGACTGATAACGGGCACCATCTACAGTGAGAACTCCAAAGTTGAAGAAATGGTATTAAATGAAATTGAAGAACATCCTACCACAAGCACCAGAAAAATTGCGTTTGCTTTAAACATTAGTCAGGCCACATTTTGGAGAATATTGAAAGATCAACTGTTGTATCCATATCACATTCAACGGGTGCAGATATTTTTTTCCGGCAGATTTACCGCAAAGAGTGGCTTTTTGTCAATGGATGCAACACAAAATCCTGACTATTTGGCTCAAATATTCTTCACTGACGAGGCTACTTTCTCTAGAAACGCGATTATTAATTTTCATAATAATCACATATGGGCCGAAGAAAATCCGCACGAACTAGTGAAAGCCCGTCATCAACATCAATTCTCTCTCAATGTGTGGGCCGGAATTGTTGGAGATCACTTGATAGGTCCACATTTTTTACCGATGCGGTTAAATGGCGAGGTATACCGCAATTTTCTTGAAGAGGAGCTACCACTACTGTTGGAAGAAATTCCGTTGCAATTGAGATTACAAATGTATTTTATGCATGACGGTGCTCCAGCGCATTTTAGTTTAGTTGCTAGCGAGTTTTTGGACAATACGTATCCAGATCGATGGATAAGACGGGGAAGTCCATAACCGTGGCCTCCTCGGTCTCCAGACTTAAATTCTTTGGAATTTTTTCTCTGGGGTTACCTTAAATCATTAGTTTATACGACTCCCATTGAAAATGTCGATGAACTGAGAAATCGTATTATCGCAGCTTTTCAAACAATTCGAAATACCCCTGGTATTTTAGAACGGACTCCACAGTCAATACGATGGAGGATAGAAGCTTGTATTGCAGTTGGGGGCGGTCATTTTCAACAGTTAGTATAAGTTAATTTTGTTTTACTAATTATTTTGTTAATTTATAATAAAAACATTAATTATGTTAACTTACTATTAAACATTGTACAACTTTAGAACTAAGCGATTTTGGACATATGTTCTTATGAACTTTTTTGATCAAAGTAACCCCAGGAATCAGCGCTTAAAGTTTGTCGCATATATTGAGAATCACCCTGTATATCACGATTTTTTGGTAAATTCGGTTTTATTATCTTTATAAAACATTAAAACATCGTAAATAGACTAGCCAATGGCAGAATATCGTGTGCGTGGGTGCAACTTCCATCATAATTCTAATTATCTTCTTTTGCGTCACAAACAACCTCTTCGCAGATGCTGCGGAAATCCGGAAAACAATGCCATAACGTAGCCTAGATTCGACGTATGCATAATAGAACTTCGTAGTAATCTAACAGCGTATACTGCTGAGGAAAGTTTGTGGTGGAGGGAGTCAAAATGTTCAAGCTATATCAATACGTATTTAATGTAAATAAATGCCCACTAATTGTAAATATAAAAGTAAATTCAATAAACGGAAAATACATAAAATAAGATCCATTGGATATTAAACACGCCCTAAATTTCCAGAACACTTCTAAAACTTTCCTCAGACATTTATGCGATTTCCCACGTGAGTAATCGGTTTTTACATCTGCAGTCCATATCATCCTACTATCTAGGAATGAACCAGCAGTGATTTAATATTAGCATATATAGTCATTGATAGCGATATGAAAAGCAAATAATTTACACTGCGAGGAACGATTTCGTACAGAACAAAAAAAAAAAAAACAATAAGATTCCTCTCATACTCTCGATCTTTATCGCCTCTTTCATAATCCGTCTCGAATAATTCCTGGGACCTGCGCTTACCACAGTCTACGCCCCACGTGACTTTCGGAAACGCGTCAAAAGGAATGACATCTATTCCATTACCTTATGTTAATGAGAGGATGACTTGCCGAACGCAACGAACTTGAAGATTCGACTGCCCATCGGCGCACCAGCCGACGGGTAACCAGCATTCGGGTTGAGAATGAGCTCAGCGGAGTCGCTTTGTGTTGTTATTGCCGTGAGCGCCCTCTGCCTGCGGTCGTGATGAACGACGCGGCGATGATAAATAGGTTAGGAATTCTAAAATAGCTGTCATTGCCTACTGTGCCGGGACGTTTTTACTGAAAATATTAAAGTGAATATTTCGGTGTCGTGTTGAGAAAAAATGAAATAAAATGGGGAGAGAGATGGCGCAAAAAAGGATCCTACTTTTTGTATGTATGTATATTCCTCTGTTGAATTCGTTCATCTTGATAGGGGATTTATAAAAAAAAAACAGAAACAAAAAATGATAATTTGGAAGCATACAGATAAAATACCATACTTTCAATACTTTCCTAATTAGAGTAGATTATTGTTAAGCAAATTCATTAGTAAGATTGGTGACACTGGACTATTTTTAAGAATTAAGTTCAAATTGTGACAAATCGCAATTAGAACGAGTTGTATTTGATTTTTAATAATAAATAAATATATTTGTAATAAATATTACAGCAAACATTGTCGATCTATAAACTTTGTATAATTTACAATGGTCAATAGGTTTGAGTATGAAATAAAATATAAATATTAAATAAATGACAAACTTACAACAAATTGGATAAACAACCAAAGAAAACAAGAAGCCACAAATGAAAGTAGGCACACTAATTTACCAGGAATACCTCGATGCTATATTTTGTTGATAATTTTTTGAAATGCGTTCTACACTCTAAAAAATGATGGTAAATTTACCTCACTGGTATGTGAAAAAACATATGAAATATAAGGTAAAATTACACCAAAAAGAGGGTAAACATCAGATTACCACAAATTAGGTGTAATTTTGCCTGGTAAACCGACTTTGATGGAAAACTACTTCAATAAATGAAGTAATTTTCCCCCACTTGGCGAAATTTGCTTAGTAGCAAGGAAAAATAACATATTTCGTGGAATATTACCCCTTTATGTTGGTAAAAATACAACATGGACAATACAAGGGACATGAAATTCTGATTATATATATTATATATATGCATCTGTTATTTGATTGGAACACAAAATGTTTTCTTTTAACATTGCATTACATTGTGTCGCTTGATCAAAAATTAAACCCGTTAGGAGAATGCATTACATAGCCGTCGACTATACAACGCGCGTTGAGGTACGCAGTTTGAATACAGTGTAGATGCCACTGATGGCTTCAACGCATAAATGTAAATGGCGTGTTTTTCATTTTGTCTTGTAAATAAAGATTGAGGTAAGTTCATTTTACATTAATTATGTATTGAGATGATTACCATGTACTTAGCTATGACAGCACACATAAATAATAGACATACACCTGCGTATGGATATCTAATATGATATACTGGGAACTTAACCTCAATAGCATTTGGCGGTATTGTTGCTACAAGATATGATACATTTATTTAAAGTTTCCAACGTGCAAGTGACACGCAGGAAACCACCGTATCAAACTCTTCAATTTAAACAACAGAAAGTCTTCGTTTTGAAGGAGTCAATTCTTTTTTTTTTCTCTTTCATTAAACATTTGGAAATATAAAACGACTAGTGTCTTGCCGTTATTGGAGGCTATGTTTTCGTTGTTAAGTGATGATACAAGTAAAGTAAGGAAGAGACTATTTTGGTTTTACTCTAGGATTTAATGACAAAAGTAAAGTAGGTATTAAGCACTTATATATGCAAATGTGCAAAACCGCAGGACGGCAAATTTGAGTTCAATAGTCTAAAAATAGATAGCAACTGGGCTACCGCCTATTTTGGGGTAAATTTACACCTATAGGGGATTTTTCACATACTGGTGGAATATTCCTTGAAGGTGTGGTAAATCTACTGAAATATTCCATTCCATTAGGCAATATTACTTTAGAGATGTAATTTACCAGGAAAATTACCACACTTTCAAGGAATATTCCACAAGCATGTGAAAAATCCCCTACAGGTGTAAATTTACCCCAAAAATAGGCGGTAGCCCAGTTGCCATCTATTTTTTGGGGTAATTTTACCACATTTTTTTTTTAGGATGTACAGATATCTTTGCGAATCTAAGCCGCAAAGATATCTTATTGCTTTCTTTTGCAGAATCTTCATTCTGGCCGATTCAATCGACATCCCCAAAACATAATGCCGTAACACATGATGGAATGAAAGTTGGCAAAATATGCTACCTTTGCAGCTTGATGGTCTGCTACTTGCGTCAGTCGTTTTATGGCGAATAGGGTGGACGGCATTCTTGTTACCAATCCTTCTATGTGTCCATGCATTTGAGGCTTTGATTTGTAGTAACACCTAGGAACTTTATTGTTAACTGCTGCGGGGACAGAAGTTAAGATGTTGTATTTTTGCCACGTTTACTGTAAGTTTATTCGCCTCAAACGTGCTCAAACTTTTTGTGCGAGTGTTGTTTGATCCACTACGGTTACTAGTTATTATTATTATGGTAGCTAGGAGGTCATTCATATAAATGTAAAAAGTAGAGGCCCTATAATGGATCCTAGCGGAACACCAAATTTTACTTGACCAGGTTGGGATCTTTTTGTCCGCCAATCTGTTATTTGCAACCTATTAGTGAGGTACGAATGCAATAGCTTTAGAGGTTCCCTATTATCCCATAGACTCCAACTTATTTATTAAGATTTGATGATTGACAGAGTCGAAAGCTTTAAACAAATCCAGTAAATCCAGTAAAGTAAGATTTGGTGGGGTTCTGATCCTAAATCATAAGATATATTTATAAAGGAATAGTTAATCCAAATTAGAATTTGTAATTTTTTATATTTCCTTAGAGCTAAAAATTGGAATCAATAAATATAAATTGAATTCACTTATACTTTCAAAGTTTGCGTATAGTTTCAGGGAAAATGAGATCCTCCCCCACTAATGCTTTTCTTGTTCAGGAGGGTGAAATTCCTTTGCATATTGCAGCTAAATATTTAGCTATAAAAGATATTCTTAAAAAGTCGTCCTTGGATAATAATCTAGTGCTAACAAGGCTTATATGAAGCATATCATTTTTTTGTTTGTATTATTCTCCTTCTATTTCCTCTTCTATCATTTATCAGCACTATTGGCTTCCTTATCAAGTTCTAGATTTCCACTCTAAAATTGATTTTAATGAAAATTGGAATAGAAATATTAAGATTATTAGTCCTCAACAGAATGTGGTCAATGGAGGTTTTCAAGAAATCATTAATAAAATGTGGAAGGATTATGTATAATTTTTTACGGATGGTTCTATATCAGAAAATCATGATAAATCTTCTTTTGGTGTTTATTCATCATCACTCAATATAAATATTTCGGGAAATATTTCAAACCATGCTTCCATTTTTATATGTGAGCTACTTGCCATTTATATATCTGTTTGTAAAATTGAAGAATATAGAGTTGGAAATGCGTTGATAAATTCCGATTCAAAATGTGCCTTATTGGCTCTTCAACATAAGAAGCTTTTTGATCACAACTTAGTCTGAGATGGAGAATGGGTTTATTCTATTAATCAGAGCATGCAGGATTTCCGGTAACAGTTCCTAATATGGCAGTTACTTACGCACATCTTTTAAGTCATGTTCAGGCTGGTATTAGTAAATTTCGTGCAACTGGGGCAGGGATATTCGACGTGGAATGGATAATTCAACTGAAAAATCAATTCAAAGCTTTCTCAAGCAATTCAGTGGTAAGCAGTGGTAACATGCCATATCGTTTTAAAAGAGGACTTAAAGTTATTTTCGTATAGAAATTAGAAATAGTTTATGAACTTACGTAGGTAGATTTTTGATACAAGAACAGGTACTGTCAATGGTTTTTATTAAATAATATTCGCGATAAATGCTTTTTTACTGATGAGGCTTGGTTTCATCTTTCTGATTATTTACATAAGCAAAATATAAAAAAACTGGTCGGCAGAAAGCCTTCACCAATTCGTAGACATTTCATCACGTCCGCCAAAAATTGGTGTCTGGCTAGCAGTTTCAAGGAGACGAACAATTAGTGCTATATTCTTTAATCAAACAATAACTGCTGAAACATATCGAAACGAACTATTACAGCCGTTTGTCAATAAACTTCATGATGACAGGAGCATCTTTTCAGGAAAATAATGCACCGGCACACAAATCTCGACAAATAAATAGCTGTTTCGATACAAGGATAATTAATGTTCCTGCAAGATCTCCGAACTACTTGACAATTTTAAATAACAAAAAAGTCAAAAAAAAAAATAACGTAAATTATAATTCTTTCTTATTTTTTAATCTGCTTAAGTTACTATTAATATATGAGATATCCTCAAGCGCCATCTAGCAGAGTTATTAAAAACAAAAAGGGTGACAGTTACACCGTTTCAACGTTTCAAGTTAATTTACTTTCATTTGTAATCGCTTTAAACTGTGCAAGTAAGCCATGATATTACACAAAAGCGGCTTCTACATGCATTATTCATTATTATTATTGACACATCCAGTTGTAAACTGTAAACATAACAAAGTACCAGCCTAAAACACCTTTCAAAGGCTATGTGCCTACACGTCACTCTTTTCGCCATTGGCAAAATGGAAAGGTAACTATTTGCCATTTACTTTTTCCAATCGCGCTAGAACGTTAAACACAATAAATAAAAAGGCCTGCGCGGTGTGCCCGTGGATCATCTCGCCTATTTCTTTCTCGACTCCGGAACAGAAAGCGTTTTCTCGTCGTATATAAAATACAGGCTGTCGTTTAATAATATTCAAAGGCACGTTTCGAGATTGCTAATGGGAAAAGACGCGGATACGGCGCAGAAGATGTGAGGTGAGGGTGGGTGCGCCATCTAGAATGTCACCGCCACAATGTAAAGGTATATTTATGCTAATATCGGGCCACTCCGCCCATCATTGTTAGGGACATTTCGTATTCACCATTGTCTGCCCATCACTGAATGAATACCAGCGCATCCTGTGTGCGCCCGCACAGTCTTGGGGACGAGATAGGGGGCGGGTTGATGCGACCTCAGGTGATGCTCGGAGACGCGACACGCTCCCAGAAGAGGGCAACGGTTAATGGCACACGTGAGAATAAATTATTCCTATATGGATGATGGTGATTTTTATGTAATCGAGATATTGAGGCGATTAGAATGTTCACTGGGAGAAAATTGATGATGTCAATCTTAATTTTTTTGACTATAGAGAAGACAATCGGTAAAGAAGAACGTTAGAAACTTAATAGGTGCACTCAGAAAAATAGATACATTGGTTTAGCAAAACGTCTATTGTTATTTTATCTTGTTTGAACCAATATTCAGCAATTTCAACAAAAAATCAATTGTAAAATTATAAAATTTATGGTAAAATTAACAAAAAAATAAAAAAACTATTAGAGCAAACAATATTTTGTGTTGGATATAATGTGCAATTAAAACAAGATATTTCTTTGTTCTGTCTAACATTAAAATTATGTTACTATGAGGGACAAAAACTAATTTTTTTAACAAAATTGTCGGTGATCCATACGTAACACACTTTTATCAGCGCATTTTCAAACTGTATACTACGATCTTTATTAATCCTACACTACATATTTTCAACAGATTATTCATGATCAAAGATGCAAAACAGAAGACGTAAGTATTACCTATCGCTGTTCGAGATGCTACTATCACTTGACCGTAAGATGGCGCATAAAAAAAACTCATGACTATGACTTTGGGATTTGTTCATATGACCTGGACGAAGATGAGACAATTTCATATTTATCTGGCTTAGGGGCTATTATGTGAACATTAAGGTGACAATTTTGGTACGAAGCTATTCTATGGCACCTTCCCAGGTAGCACACAATATTTTAATATATCTATTTATATTTAAAATATTATAATGTATGAGAAATATTTCCAACAAAAACAACACATTTTATATACTATGTGTTTATAACTGTGCATTATATATTTAAAATATATTTATTATTACATGGAAACAATATTTATATCAACATTCCAAATCCAAGTTAACATTCAACATATAAGCAATATTTATAAATATTGCGATTTAATATTGATTGCAAATATTTTTTGAATATTTATTTTATAATCGTTTTCCAATATCTTATTTTGGTTTTACGAAATATTTATTAATATTATTTTATATGGGAAATATAATCATGTATAGCACAATATTTATACACATGAATTTAATATTTAACAACTATTATATCTACATACATGATAAATATTATCAGGTTTTACTTAACCAACAAAAGTAGTGTTTTGTTTACACTTTGGGATATTCATGTAAAAACAAAGCACAGATTGGGTTGGTCATAATTTCGGTTATTATTAAAATTTTAATTCATGGCTTCTAACAGCATTTTAATCGAATATCTTAAACATTTATATATAATTCGTGTTCGTAATATTGAAAGAATTAATAATATATTTTAAGTAGAATAAGCATGTACAAAATATACTCTATTTTAACAAAATTAATAATCTTTCTCTTATTATTTTAATTTGGTATTTGAACTATTAAATTACTGCTTTAGATTTTAACAATTTTTCATCTGCGGTTGTCCAATCCTACTTGCTGTTTTGAGTCACGTGAGTTAGTGGAATATATCGTATCGTAAACAAGCGACAAGACGTGTGCATAACGTGAGTGGTGAGTGGAGTCATAGCAGTGGTGTGTAGTTTTGTGGTCCATGATTGTGGGTTATAAGAACAGAAGTCGTGAATAACATTGCACTGGTTATAATTGACAACTGGTAAGTGTCGTAATTATAATTTAATAGGTTAAGAACTGTTACAACGCAGGTGTTACTGCTTGTTTACAAAAATAAGTTACAGGATAGAGGTATGTCGTCCAACTCGAAATTGTCATAAGTATCATTTTGGTCAAACACACACTTAAAAAATATGAATTAGCAGCCTACAGAATGGAGATATGCATAACAAATAATAAATATCGGTGAACATATTGGGGATATTGCAAAATATAGCAAAAACAGTAATTGATGGTAAGAGGAATGGTTACACGATGCAGTACATTAACAAGATTTTTTTGTAGTAAAGATGACAGAAGGATGAAACAACGAGAATGAGACGAATGCTGTTATGACAGGTTGATACAGGTAGGCAAGTCTTTTTAAAAGTTAGACATATTGCAATAATTATATAATGTTTTGTATTGTTTTATTTAATTTTGTTTCTTTAATAAATAGTTGCATAAAAACTTCCATCAAGGTTTAAAAATACTGCCAAAAATTATATATTACGTGAATATTTCGATTTTAGCTATCAGCGGTCTAAGTTCTACGAGCACCCAGTTTAGTGGTAAGTTGTAAGTATATGAGTAGTAAGATGTTTTTATACAAAAGTTGATGTGTTGCAGATGTCTTGAGGCGATTGTTGGTATGGAATATTTGCTGATAAACAATGTCAATTGTTGTATAAAATTTAATCCAGTTGCCACAAGGATGAGATCGACATACGAGGGTACAGATGAATCATTAAAAGACAGTATCAGTATACCTAGCGCAATCAAAATCTTGTATATCTAAGTAATGTGCATTTGAATTATTTAATCTTTGAAATAAAAAAATTATACACTTTTTTTGTCTTGTAAAAGTATGCCGTCCAGCATTAACCTTTTTTTTGTATATGTATGTTGTTAATATGTAGAGTATGTGAGAATTACTGGTTATCTTGTGTTGCTTAAATATTGTTAATCCATATTTTTTTATTTTGCAGTAGATACTCTTCATTACCAGAATTATATTGAAAAAAAGGTTCATATGTAATATTTTATGTCTTTCGATTATTAGGATTTTTCATTATCCAGACCATGTTAGCCTTCAATTAGTCCGGATACTGGGGTTCTACTGTACATAGGAATGGTGTTGTGACATAATCTCATATGTAATTTTTACAGCAATAATTAGAAAGTGTTTATTAGCGTCAACATCCTAACTGAAATCACACTCGATTCAAATTGTTTCCTATTCGATTTGAGATCAGATTTGAGTTCTGATATTTAAATCAATGCTTTATAATTATTGTTGCAAATGGAAAATCATATAGCAGATACTTTCACGAGACCATCCACATGTATATGGATTAGCAATATTAAAGCAACATAAGAAAACCAGTATTTCTCATATGCTCTATATATTAATTACAATATTTTCGAAATAAAAAATCTGTCATTTCCTATATGGAATATATATTTTGAAAAAAATATTATCCTATATAAGAATAAATATATACTATATGTATTGGATAATATGCGAGAAATATTAGTTAGCAATATTTATGAAATAAAAAAAATCTGTCACTTTCTATATAAATATATTTGGCAAAAAATATTTACTAATATTTGGTGCTACCTGGGTTATGGTTGTGCTTGACTCCAGTAGTTTGACGGAAGGAAACTCTGGTTCGTAATTCTTGGCAGTCGAAACTGGTAATTATCAAAGATTATTATTTGATGCAACAAAGAAATAGTGTTGAGTTTGATGGCATTTTAAGTTAGATTGAAAATTATATTTATTTAGAAATATTTAAAAAAAAAATGCTTTAGACAAAAAAAATATTCAGAATGAATAAAACAATTATTTAGTTTTACAATGTTTGCTTAATATAAGTAAAATTTTGCTAATTTCAAACAATTATTGTTTTGCATCAAAAACAATATTTTTGACTGCCAACACATTTATGGTGTTTGGTATAAAAAATCATTTTACTTTAACTATTTTTTTTTTTTTCGACCAACAAAAATAACTTAACATTAATCTTCAGATTCGTTCAAACAAAAAGGCCCATTTGGTATTTAAACGAAAATTGATGCTGTATTTGTCGTGTTTTGGTTGATTCAATTTTCTGTACCTAATTTTCTTTTTAGTTTAATATCTATCTATCATAATAAGTGCAATGAAGACACCAGTTCATCTTAGCATGATTGAACAGTAGTCTGTCATGTGGAATCTAGTGTGGCCAACCTTTAGTGACTAAACTGCCGTTTTCCTATCGCTTTGAAAAAATAATTTACTTCATACTAATTTATTGCGTCAAGAATAATATTTTAATTTTTTTTTTTTTCTGAAGACGACAATAAAATTGTTGAAACGTTATAAAATTTATTTTAAGTAGACCTTATACTCTGTTCACTTTAAAAATATTGAAATGGGCGCTGATGTCGGAATACGTACCACACAGAAGCAATATAGAAAAAGGTAAATTTAAAATTTTTAAATTTGGAAAAAACAGCAAACTGAATTGAATTTAATTCGTTGAATGAATGTCCAAATGAAGCTTACAATTAAATTAATCTTACAACTAGTGGTAGTTTTAATTTGTTTTGCGTAAATTCGCCATAAGAGTCAAGGAAATAAGAGTCAAGAAAATAAGAGTCAAAGTTTTATTAAGTTTTAAAGGCAACTTAAAATTAAAAGCCCATGTCATTTAATAATCAGTCAACATGTTAAACGTATTAATTTATTCACTTGTAAAATGTAAATCTGAATCAGACGACGAATCTGATGGCATTTAGTGTTATAATTATATATATCTCACGCACGTATACAAGGGGAAGGGGGGTGGCTAATGGGGGTAATTACCCTGTGGGAGGCAATTTAACGATTACTAATAATTGCTCTTTGTTTCGGGAGGCAATTTATCTGTTGCCACCATTTCATCTATAACATACACTGTTGAAAATTTTAACACTTTTTTGACTAATTTAATAGTCAGGAGAGGTCCACATTGTTTTCGTGTTATTTTGTCGAGAACTATAGAAGTTTAAATTTGACGAATAAAGATAGTCAAGTATTGTCTATTGCTAAGGGGTTATTTTGTCCAACTAACACGTGGAATTATGATATACTTCTAGTCACATTTTATTTGATCTAGACTAGACAAATTTACTAGCTATTTAACTAAATGAATGCGATCTATTGGATGATTTAACACCGTTTTCTAAACACAACGTCTTTTTAATATGCAATTCCTATTTCTTAGTGCTATAATATTCTCTCTTTAAGACGTTTTCTCAATTATAAATATACAGAACCACTCATTCAAAAGTTTTGGTTTCAACTAAACGTATTAATTTTAAAAGGATTTTTTGAGAACATTATAAATTAGTGAATGTTTATGCTATTTGATTCAAATCTGAACTAATTACGTAAATAGTTGTTCCAATACTTTAAGATGTTGAAATTTTTTATGCCACTGGAATTAACGTTAATTTAACACAAGGTTACACTTTGCAGGTCAGTCACATTGGTGGTTTGTTTGGATATGTTAATACGTAGAACAAACTCGAAAACAGATACCTGAGTGCAATGCAGGTGGGCGTATAATGCATATTGTATTAGATTAGGTGGGGTTTCTATATTTCTATCGGGGGAAAAATTCTGATTGGTTGATCCGTCTGAATGTCTAGAGAAAATAGTAAATCTCCTATCTGAACAAAGAATTCACACAAATTCTAGTAATTTCTGTTCTACTAAACACATGTAGTCAATTCGTCTGGCAAAGTTTGTAAAAATCAACACTAAATATTTGCTACGCAAATTAACAGCCAACACCGTAATATTTTCAACAGTGTAAGAGTCAAGAAATAAGATCAAGACAAATAAGAGTCAAAGTTTTATTAAAGTTTTAAAGGCAATTCAAAATTAAAAGCCATGTCATTTAATAACAGTCACAATGTTAAACGTATTAATTTATTCACTGTAAAATGTAATCTGAATCAGACGACGAATCTGATGGCATTTAGTGTTTATAATTAATTCCTCGACCACCCTATCTCACGCCGTATATCAAGGGGAAGGGGTGGCTAATGGGGTTAATTACCCTTGGGATGCAATTTAACGATTACTAATAGTTGCTCTTTGTTTCGGGAGGCAATTTACCTGTTGCCACTATTTCAGTCTATAACATAAGTCACTGGATTATCACTCAATATTTTATTTTGTATAAGTTAAGGAGTTTAACTTTTAATAAAGTATTACTGTTTTACACATTCCTTTCATATAAACCTTCAATTACACTGTTGAAAATATTACGGTATTGACGTTAATTTTGCGCTAGTGCAAATATTTTAGTTGTTGAATTTTTACAAACTTTGCCAGACGAGTTGACTCCGCGTTTTATAGAACAGAAATTACTAGAATTTCGCCGTGAATTCCTTTGTTCAGAATGAGGATTGACTATGTTTTCTAGACATTCAGACGGTCAACCAATGCAGAATTTTTCTCGATAGAATAAGAAACCCACCTATTCTAATACAGTATTGCATTATACGACCACCTGCATTGCACGTGTTCTGTTTTCGTGGTTTTGATTCCCGTATTAACATATCCAAACAAACCACCAATGTGCCCACCTGACTTGCAAAGTATAACCTCGTGTTTTAAACGTTAATTCCAGTGGGCATAAAAATTTCAACATCCTTAAAGATGTATTGCGAACATCTATTTACGCACTTAGTTTAGACTTGACTCAATGGCATAAACATTCACGTTAATTTTATAAGTGGTTCTCAAAAGTCTATTTAAAATTGGTACGTTTAGTTGAAACGCCAACTTGTGAATGAGTGGTTTTTGCATTTTAATATTGAGAAACGTCTTAAGAGAGAATATTATAGCACAGAAATAGGAGTTGCATATTAAAAAGACGTTGTGTTTAGAAAATAGATCCT
Organism: Protaetia brevitarsis; assembly: GCA_004143645.1. NCBI lineage: Eukaryota > Metazoa > Arthropoda > Insecta > Coleoptera > Scarabaeidae > Protaetia > Protaetia brevitarsis. The sequence goes on along the minus strand of RXPK01000985.1, from coordinate 72,865 downwards.
AATCCCCCACCCAATAGATCGCATTCATTTAGTTAAACAGCTAATAAATTTGTCTAGTCTAGATCAAATAAAGTTGACTAGAAGACTTTTATAATTCCACGTGTCAGTTGGACAAAATAACCCCTAGCAATAGACAATACTTGACTATCTTTGCTCGTCAAATTGAAACTTCTATAGTTCTCGACAAAATAACACGAAAAGAGTGTGGACCTCTCCTGACTATTAAATTAGTCAAAAAAGTGTTAAAATTTTCAACAGTGTACTGCGCCTTTCTTTTTAGACCGAATGATAAGAAGCGATGTCCATAACAATTGTACATCTAGGTTCAACGCTTGATAATATATTCTTCATCGAGTTGGCAAAAACTTGACTGTTCATATCTTCGTGATAGCCATCAGTCTTTTTTGATTCAAATACTAGCAGTCTATTGAAAAAACAAAACCAGTTTAATTTCCAATGTGAAGCACAATCAGACGTTTCTCTTTCCCAGAAGGAATTTGTAAACTAAGTAACTCTATATGCCTACAATAATATACAGAATGTTCTCTATGAAAAAAAAAAAAGTTTTAAGTATTTGCTTAAAACTAAAAGTTTTTACATATCTTAGGCACTTTTATGCAAAAAGTGCCAAAATCAAACTTCCATCGTCAGAAGTTAGAAATTATCTAATGAGCCAATTCGGGAGGACACGCTATATAAATACATATTATTCGACATAACATGGAAATTCCAATCTATATCTGCCGAAGTTACTGTTAGCAATGAAAATCATTATATTTCCTTTTGTATTTTTTACTAAATTTACACAGAAACAATATGAAAGATTTATAAGAATAAAATCCAAAAACTAAAACCATTTAGGCAAATATAACTTAATAATAATAACGTTAAATATTTTTCGACGGCACCGTACATACAGCAAACCATTTTCCTCCGTATATCAACCAAAAAAAAAAACGCCCCTTTAACGTTTATCCACCATTCTCAGCCACTATCCCGGCGTTGTTATTATTATTATTGTCATCGTCATAATGAGGCCGAAAATATTCATGTTATTCATGACCGCAGTTCAGCGGAGATCGCAGTAGGCCGTTGACGGGTCGCGCCGCGTTTATCGCCGACAAGTGGAACTCGTACCGTGCGGGCGGTTCGCCTTTGTCTCCCGGGTAACTCGATCCTGTCATATTTATGCATCTACCGTCCCCTGTTTTCGCCGTATAATAATTCAAAACAAGCGGCTGCGACTATAAGACATACACGCTGTTTGTTATTTTCGGACCGCCGAAAACAACAACAAAAAAAAACGTTATTTATATATTATCATGTTTAGTTTTTATACATTCAAATATACCGCGAAAACATTTCCAGACAGATTTAACCGTGAAAGTATATGTTAAAAAATTGAAATTCTGTTGCATAGAATTGGCAACAGCTGAGAAAATCATTTGTTTCTTACAAGGACACTCTAGATATGACTACTGGTAGCCGCTACACATACTACTACTGCCTTTATCGTATTTAAACACCCCGTCCGCTACTGGTTATTAGCGCGTCGTGGTGGGGATAATGCCCGTCGATTTGATTGGACACGGGATACAGCCTTGACAATGCACGGCTACTGGGCATACGCGGGCCCAATTAAATTGGAACACTTTATAAAATCGAGGTTGGCCGTGTGAAACGGAAACAAAAAAAGGAAAGAAACGATGCAGACGGGTCAGACTGTGACAAACCCAGATTGCCGTGGAGCAGTCGTTTTGTTTGCCTTTATATCGAGCGTATATGTAAAGAGAGACACAATCTGTTGCAATACAAGAGTAAAGATGCAAGGGTTATATATATTTAGGTATTATTGGATGGAGTAGAAAGAACTTGTTTTCTCATGAACATATGGGTTGTTGTATTGTGCTGATGTTTCTTTTTTTTTTCTTCTGTTTTCGTCGACTGTCTTGATGTGTTGTTTTTTGTTGTTGTTGTTTGGATGTAGTGTATAAGACAGAACAGAGTGGGTAGCTGTTGTACTGTATGGTTGATGATATTTTTTTTAATTTAAACTGTGCACTGAGCAAAGAGATTGCATTAAATGAAAAGTTTTATAACTTTTGGTTTTTATCATGTTCAACGAAAAGAATACCATTTCTCAGAAATATGTTTATTTTAATTGAAAGTAGCGTGCTGTTTTGCCCGAAGACTATTTTCTTCTTAAGTATACATGCTTTTCGACGAAATGTAAGCGTAATTAAATGGAATGCGCCTTAGTTTTGATTAATATTTTATAATGTCTGTATAATTTCTGTTTAAGTAAGACAAATACACGTTACATATTATATTGCTATTATTATGTATTTATTTAGCAACATATTTTAGTTTCTTTTAAGTATTATTGAATTATAAACAGTATTTTAAATAAAAAAAAGCCGGACGTTTTGATTTATTTGCGTGGACACGCATGTATACATTGATTTAAAACTTTTGCCTTTTAACGGAAAATGCAAGCACCTGTATTCAAGCTGAGTGCTTTTTTTACGCGGAAGTATTTTTATTTTATTCGTGTTCCCCCGTGCATAAGTCTCAGATACACAAAACAATAATGAAGAAAAGTGAATATTTTTCGCGCCAGGAGAAAAAGGAATTTCAGAGATAATTGAAATCTTTTCAGTTAATGTTGATTTACTTATAAGCCAAGAAACTTTACGGTAGTATATAGTGTTTGAAGGTTTTAAAACTGTTATACATGGGAAAAACAATCTTGTTGTTTTCAACCATTTTTCATGCATTTGGTTACAGTACTAAATTATTACTTGATTTAGAATATTAAAAATATTCCTGTATTCAATCAAACAAATAATTTGCTTGGTAGATTTATTTGAAGCTAGCGCAGTATTTATTAATTTAACTAAATATTTACATGGAAGTAAAAATAAATTTCGCATTTTATTTTCGTATAGCAGTTTTCTCCTCATATAGTACAGCAGATGAGCAGATATACTTATGTGTAGTAGAGAAATTGGCGCATAGATTATGCATCTTCTATCTCATTCCAGTAACGGATAATATTTCACACAAAATACGGTGGAAACTACGATCGCAACATACTAATCTGGTATATTTGCTAGAACGACATCTGATAGGAGTCATCGCCATTGAAAGGACGATTTCTTTAACAACACACTTAGAGTGCTAGGTGGTCACTGCGACCAACTCCCCAATACTACTAGGATTCACAACATTCTAACGGCAAATTCCTCCTTAGTGCATGGGTTTTTGAAGATAATTCATTTCGATTAAAAATGATCACGGCATTCTGTTGTGTTTACCCTTAAGTCTAAAATGAATAAATGTTATAAGAAAAAGAAAAACCTCTTGAATCAACATGCTTACGGTTTTCTGCCAATCTGCATAGTTTTCAAGTTCAAATTAAAGAGGACTTGGATCAACTATCAATATCTTTCACTTAAAAGAATAAACTGTTTCGATGAAAAATATATAATTTCTGAAGAAATGCGTGAATTTAAAAAAATTATATTCCTTTTCAATGATTTATGTTTTGAATAGTATATTAAACGTATATATAAAAAAACACCTAAGAACTCAATAAGATAGATTTATTATATGCCATTGAAGATGTTGTTAAAGATCAAGGAAACTTTAACTGCAAGTTAAAATTAAAATACAATAACAAATGATTTGAAAAAAAATATTTAGGACCTTAAATTCCCAAGATTAATGAGTTTCAATTATAATTGCAAACAAAGAAATTTCAAGTCAAAGATAACTTTTTTCATAAGGAAGAAATTTCCTACCTAAATCATTACCTGTTTCAAATATTTTTTTTTCTTAGGACCTAATAACCATTCCTTTGCTGCTATTTAAAAGAATAATTTATTTGGATTAATGCATAGTTAATAACGACAAAGAAATTTCTTTCTTAATGTAGAGAAAATTTAACAATGTTTAGAAAGTGACCCAAGAAACAGTTTAGCATCAAATCTCTAACAATCGTACAACAATTTACAGGCATGTTCTTAAAATAATTTCCTGTTATAATGGAATTAGTTTTACGAGTGTACGTTAGAATGATACACTTGAACACATTCATGTTTAATCAGATTACTACCTCGGGGACTCCTGAGATGGATACAAAGAAATCCGATTGATAACAATAATTACAACACATACTGTTTCCATTCAGCAGATGCTTCTGGAATAAAGTCGTCAAACGCGGGGCAAACCTAATAATTTCCATTTTCCTTAGCAATAGCCCATGATCAATATGATCAACAGCTTTGGAAAAGTCCGTGTACATGACATCAACTTAGCCATTAGTATCCAAACTTTATGGCTCATTATGGACATGTTAGTAATCATTAATCGGTTTTTGAAATGAAACTGTGCTGATGACGATATTCCGAGAGATCACACACAAACAGATTTTGGTTGTCTTGAAGAAATTTGGAAAAACACTGATTGTTAAAGAAGATACCATAATGGTATAGCAAAGATATTTGCACAATATCTAACTATGTAGCTAGGTAAGTTGTCATGTACCGTTAAACTGTTTCGATGCATGGTAGATCTCTCAATCATATTGATCAATTGATAATTGGCTAGTGTTGTAGGGTTTTTTGATCGGAGTTGGAAGAATATGTATAAACTTACTGGAAGGCGTTCATAATTGAAGAAGCTGATGCATACGAACAACCATTTTCCGTCTTGATAACGTTGGCGATACCAAAAGACTTCTTTTTAGAATTGATAAATATTCAAAATCGCTTAGAGTCGTTCTTACATTGTTTTGTACCTCAAACAAGTATCTTTTTTACAATACGTGCGAATCTGGCTTTATACTTCTATGCAGTTCATTATATTTATTGAGATCCACACTGTTATTAGTTTTTTTTTTTTGTATTTTCGGTGATAATGGGCCGTATAATAAATTATACGGTCTTTAATTTAATATTATTGATATGTTCTTGAAATGACTAATCGATGTTCATAAAGAGTCTATACAAATCAATATAGTTGGCTTTTCTTAGCCGCGCATTTAAAATTGCGAATTTGAAGGTAATACTACATAGCAGTTCATACTATTGATTTTAATTCTTTTGCTGATACACTGTAAAAAAAAACTTCAGTAAATTTACCAATTACATGTACAGTTTTATGCAAGCTATTAAAATTTACTTAAGGTTGGATAAAACCGAGGAAATTTTCGAATATTTATTGCACATTGAATGTAATTTTACTAGCGAACCATTAATTTTACTGGAAAAATCGTAGGCAACTTTTTTACAAACATTTTTGCATAAAATTTCGCTAGAAATTTTTGCAGTGCAATAACCATACAAATTTAATTTAGATATGACATATATATTACTGATTATTTGTAAGTTACACATGGTAATGATGCCTAAATAAAGCAAACATCATCAAGAATAAAAACTCACACTCAAAATGATTTTTTTTTAACTTTGCTTGCGACAGCTTTATGCATACTACATACTAGACAAATGTCTGCGCAACTTCAGACACAATTTTGAAAAGAAACTTTTATATTTTTAAACATTTTACAACTATGTTTTTGTTGTATTTGAAGTTATGAGTGCAATATTCATGAAGAAACTGTACTTTTACCTATATTACCAGATATATAGGTATGCACCTTGTTTACAGTAGTAGTTATTACTCCTTTGGATTACCTGAGCAAGGTGTTAAACTAAAACGAAACTTGTCCTTATCATAAAGACTTCCTGTATCACTTCTGTGCGAATAATCCTCTTTACCCATAAATGTCTAAAATATTTTAAGTAAGCATAACAGAATATTTTGACAGTTACTATATGACTACTATAGGTATAAAGTGTTTATTTTTAAATCCCCTACTGAGCTTAAATTAAAGGGGCGTTTTCATAATCCGAAAATCTATTAACTTCCTGCAAAGGTGCCTAAGAAAATATTGTATGTATATATATGAAAGTGCCAGGATTTGACACGATCCGACGGCAAACCATTATCTAAAAACTATTGTTAGGAGACATAACAATGTGTTTAAGGGAAAATAGCAAAATGTTTTTTTATTTATAGTAACTTAAATGTAGTTATATTTACTATTATTCCTATAATTACAATTTCAATCTTTCTATATAGTAGATAATAGCATTTATATGTCTAAATTGCATAAATCACTGTACAAATTATGATGGAAACATTACTTCCAAGAAATAACATATTTAATTCAGAAACAATTAGATGTTAAAATACATGACTTATATTATAGTGACATCAAATAAACGATTTATACTTTATTGCAAATTCTCAACCGTAGATTTACCTTAAATATTATTTCGATTGCCAAATCGTAGCGCAAATTGTGGAGATTATTCAATGGAAATATGTATGACCGCAAAATAATAATTATTGTTTGTAATAATGATTAATTTTTATTCTGTAGAAGTAATTTATTTAATTCGAAAAAGGAATTTATGCATTCTAATGTAAGATGTAAATATGTTATTAGAAATGAAAGCACCTCCAGTGTATGGAGATAATATCTAAAGTATATTAAATCCAGATAATTTTATAAATCAATTACATAAGGAAATAAATATATTGTGAAATTATTGCAAAAATATATTTAACATTGCTTTTTTTTTAAAATCTTGTTAATCGCAAAATATAAATAAAAGCTGTGATTAATTTTAAAAAATAATGTATATCTAAGCTTTGATAAAGTATTTATTATCTTTTGAGTATTTTTACTGATCATTCGTCATTATTGTTTCATTGTTAAAAAGCTTATTATTAATGCTATTAACTAATAGATGACAGATATAATGAGTGATTAACTGATTATTCTGTTTCAATAAACACTTGTAATTGGTATACTTAAATATCTGAATTTTGTAATTAATGCCGGGATGTCATAATAAAATCAAAAATAATTTCACCATTTAAAATTGATACAATTTTCTGTAATGTGTCGAATCCTTCATTGTTACTCAGAACATCGTTTAATCAATTTATGATCTTATATCAAACACATAGAAAAAAATGTAAATTATAAAATAACTTCATTCTGTAAGGTGCGACATACAACTGCAGGCTCTATTTCTCAATTTAATCCGGTAAGTTTTCTGGGTTTAATAGATGTGTGGGAGGCTTATAAGAGTCCAAAATCGGTACGAAAAATAATGATTCATTAATTTCATCAATGATATTAATTTGCGGTCAACAAAAATTCTCTATGAGAATGAACTATCAGTATATCAATCGTTTTAAAATTATAGTAGATTCAAGAGTATTCTTTTGATGAATTGTAGAAAAAATCAACACAATGGTTTGTGAAAATACCAGATGTAAAATTAATAATAAAGAAAGTGTATATAAACATTGCAGCGTTGTGTCTGTTAGTGCACCCAAAAAAGTATCTGCATTGGACTAACCAAAATTTAATTAATTTATCATTACTGTTCGTTTGTGTTTGGCGAATCAAAATTTATTAGTAGTATTTATTAATATACAGCAAATTTAAATTGACGTCGTGGTGGTAAGACCACGCAGCAAGGGGTTAATCGAGCCCTTTAAAACGTATTAAATGAAACAAGCCCATTGAGTGTAAGTACATATTTTAATAAAGTAGTATCTTTCTTCACTTCGGTTACCTTGCTAAATTAACTACAATGATGATTACCTCAATAACATTTTGTACAACCTATTCTACTTAAAAATAAAACGCAATATTTTTTACTTTAATAATTGTACAAAGCCTTTGTGGTCAATTTTTGTGCAATATTCCTATTTTAAAACGAACAAAAATTCCAATTAAACAAAATGTTTTGGGCATTTCTGTCTTTTCAATTGTGTGTAACTAAATAAATAGCAACAAGTACTCTCAATAATAATTTATCTGTTTATATGTTGTATTGTTATGTATTTTACAAAAAAATTAATATGTTTTTTAAATTTAATTCTTGACAAACTGTTTCATTTCGAAAATTTATTGCGATTAACCGATTACACACAATTGAAAATGACGGACATAAATGTCGAAACGTTTTGTTTTTAATTTGGATTTTTGTGTGTTTTATATTAACCATATTATCCAAAAATTTACCTCGAAAACTTTCTACAATTTTTTACAAATTGGTTTAACTCAAATTGTGATCATAATAACAAAAAAATCAATAAATTATCCTGTATTTATAAATTTATTGAAATTAGCTAAACGATTTTAAATTTTCTTCATTAATGATTTTAATTTTTTATTTGGATATGCCGATTTTTTGGTTTTAAATTTTACAAATGTTTTTTTTTACGTTTCGAAATTTTATTTCTTACGTTTTCAAAATTCTTTATAACCTACAATACCCACATAATTTTAAAATTTTGTTTAATTTTTTTTTATGAAATATTTTTTTTTGTTATTACCAAGCGATTAATTTTAATGTTTTTTTTTCGGAATTACAAAAAAGTTTCAAAAATGTTAAAGCCTTGAGGAAAGAACACTTCAAAATGAGAATTATTTTCGCTGCACAATATGTTTTGTTTCCGAATGAAACAAAATAATAACATCTAATTGAAATTTTGTGAATCACAATTAATTTAACTTCATCTTTCTTTCTATATGAGTCTAAATCTAAATGTTGATCACTGCAAGTAAGAGAAAAAATTATAAACACAACGCATTTACAATAATCTCAACAGTAAATGTTAATTAACGTAAAAAATAAAGATTGAATTTCTAGACGTCGTATTCCGTTTTGTAAACGTTTTATTAAATTCTCCTAGCAATGATCCGTAAAAAAAAAGGATTGGTTTCTGCGATACATCACATTTTCCAAGTGGTCGATATTTCTAAATAGTTGAAGTTTATAAATGTTGTTTTTTACGTAGCTCCGAAAAAAAATCCATTGGGGATAGGTCTGGCGATCTTAGAAGCCAGGAATTTTTTTAATAATTTTGGAAAGAAAAAGAAAGAATAAGCATTTACTTAGTAGTTTTGGGGTAAAAAACATTGGAAATGTGGTCTATGTTGTAATTATTTTGTCTTACTTCAAAACAAGTTTTGCAGCAAAAACAAATTCCAATTTTGAGATTTTCTTTTTCAAGGCTGTAATATTTTTGAGATTAACTAATTTGACTGTTTTTTAGCATATTTTAGAGGTAGCAGAGGTGGAATATAAAGATGTGTATTCATTTTTCTTCAAAATTTCTAAACTAACTCATTTGACATAGTATGCGTGATTTTCTTTCATCAATTATTATACACAGAATAAGATATGACTGCTTCATGACCTCAATCAATTTATCAACACAGAATAATTACCAAAAAACGATTAAATCTCATTTTTCACTAAAATTAAGTAAAACTTTATATTTAGATACAGCGTTGAATTTAATACATTTATTAATAAAGTAATCTTCTAAACCCAAACACTGTGATACTTCACTCTTAGCTTACGTTCATATTTTTGACCTTCTCTCGTATGCAAACAAATTTTTGGCACATTTGATGAGTGTTATCATAGTTTAAAGGCATGGAGAAGTAATTAAATAAACTAATTTCATAGACAACAGAAAATCTTTCTGCCAGTCACTACAGGTATATATTTCGAAATTTGCTTGTAATTATTTTATATTTTATATATATTGTCCTGTCAATGGTACGCTGTTGGACAATAAAGGTACTTTATTATTATTATTATTATATAGAAAATTAGTAAACAATATTTAAAAGAAAAAAAAAATAGGTCCCTAAAAATGTTGTCCACAAATTCCACGAAACGTAGTAATAGCATCAAAGAATAATAAAATGAATCCATAAAGAGAATTGCTTGAATTGATCGGATTTATATAAACCCCAAAAGAATAGAAAAAAAACATATCCACTCTAGGATACAGAAATGACAAATGAAATCGAAATAATTTGACATAGTATGTGTGATTTTCTCTCACAAAGTATACATAAAATAGGGTGTGATCTCAATCAATTTTATCAATACAGGATAATACCGAGAAAAAAAAAACGATTAAATCTCATTTTTTACTAAAATTAAGTAAAACTTTATATTTGGATACAGCGATGAATTTAAAACATTTATTAATAAAGTAATCTTCTAAATCTAAGAACTGTGATACTTCACTCTTAGTGTACTTTCATATTTTTGGCCTTCCCTCGTATACAATTAAATTTTTGGCAGATTTGATGAATGTTATCTTAGTTTAAAGACATGCAAAAGTAATTTATTTAAACTAAATTCATCGACAAGAAAAACTCGTATGCTGCGCACTGTCTGCCAGTCACTGTAGGTACATATCTATTTCGAAATTTGCTTGTAATTATTTTATATAGGAAATTAGTAAACAATATTTAAAAAAAAAAAAAATAGGTCCCTAAAAATGTTGCCAACAATTGCTACGAAACGTAGTAATAGTATCAAAGAATAATAAAATGAATCCATAAAGAGAATTGCTTGAATTGATCGGATTTATATAAACCCCAAAAGAATAGAAAAAAACATATCCACTCTAGGATACAGAAATGACAAATGAAATCGAAATAATTTGACATAGTATGTGTGATTTTCTCTCACAAAGTATACATAAAATAGGGTGTGATCTCAATCAATTTTATCAATACAGGATAATACCGAGAAACAAAATACGATTAAATCTCATTTTTTACTAAAATTAAGTAAAACTTTATATTTGGATACAGCGTTAAATTTAAAACATTTATTAATAAAGTAATCTTCTAAATCCAAGAACTGTGATACTTCACTCTTAGTGTACTTTCATATTTTTGGCCTTCCCTCGTATACAATTAAATTTTTGGCAGATTTAATAAATGTTATCTTAGTTTAAAGACATGCAAAAGTTATTTATTTAAACTAAATTCATCGACAAGAAAAACTCGTATGCTGCGCACTGTCTGCCAGTCACTGTAGGTACATATATATTTCGAAGTTTGCTTATAATTATTTTATATAGAAAATTAGTAAACAATATTTAAATGAAAAAAAAATAGGTCCCTAAAAATGTTGCCAACAATTGCTACGAAACGTAGTAATAGTATCAAAGAATAATAAAATGAATCCATAAAGAGAATTGCGTGAATTGATCGGATTTATAAACCCCAAAAGAATAAAAAGAACATATCCAATCTAAGATACAGAAATGACAAATGAAATCGAAATAATTTGACATAGTACACAGAGAAAAAGAATGTGGTAAAACTAAACAAGGATTAGATGTAATACCTAATTTATTTAGTCAAAAATTAGCTAAACAATTAAAATTGTTAAAGTATCTATCTACAATTCGTTGTTTTTGCTAATATTGTTGCTGATTAACTTGTCTACAAGAATAGTCAAACAAGCACTATTTTTTAGACATTTTGTATAAAAAAGTAGTCATTTTATTTATCATAATTCGACTCTTTAACTATTTCAGATAGGTGTTTTGCAAATTTATTAAGGCATATTTACTATTCTTTCTGATTGATTCGGCTACACAAATAGAAGTTTTAAAACTAGTAGATTGGGTGTATCATCTAGTGAATGTAGATTATTTTACTATACCTACTTATTTATTTTATATATTATATTAGTTAAAAATACGCCATTGGGGTAACATTAATGGTGAAACTCTTTGCATATCTATAGCGCCTATAAGATTATCTGTAAACACAGGTAGGTACATTGATAAATGTTGATAGTATGTGTTACTTAAATACCAGACAAAGTAAAAGATATAAAGCCATTAAATAAAAACTTATTCAAGCGTTTCACATAAAAAAAAAGTTTCGGTTTAACAACAAATGCTTTTTAAAAATTTTACTAACTTTCCTTAACGTCTAAATCTACTTCATCCATAACCATTACGGTTAAAAGTCATATATGGTCATCGATGGTTAAATATTTCTATAATTCTAATTATTTTATTTTGCTGCTCTTTACTTTGTCACTTACTTTCAAGATCTCTATTAAATGAGATGGTCCAGTCTTGTAATGCTGTTGCATTATTTACTTTTGCCATGAATCTTTTCTTCACAATTAATAAAAGCCACTAACTTTAACAACGCAGTAAGCACTGAATTTGAGAAGGATAGTGCAGAATAACTTCCTGCGTGCCCACAAAAAAGTAAATATCCCTAACAATGTAGAAACCTCGAAGACAGATTTTTTTTTGTTTTATCTATTTACTTTATTTATCCAAACAAAATATCTTTCTGAGTATTTTTCGGCTAATATGGACTATCCTTCTATTTTGTAGGCGGATTGTCTAACTATAGTATGGATAAAATATCTATAATAATAGAAATTTATAATTTAAGAAATAATAACTAAAGTTTAGTTATTTTAAATATTCTTTTATTTAAATTACCTATTTATATATCATCTAATTTAAAAATGTTAATACATTGAAAATAAGCTATATATCCAGGTGATTCAGCAACTGTTCGGTTATCTAATTGCAATTAGCTATTATGACTACTTTATTTTTCTCTGTGTATGCGTGATTTTCTCTCACAAAGTATACATAAAATATAGAGAATAATCTCAATCAATTTTATCAATACAGGATAATACCGAAAAAAAAAACTATTAAATGTCATTTTTTCACTAAAATTAATTCAAACTTTATATTTAGATACAGCCTTGAATTTAAAACATTTTTTAATAAAGTAATCTTCACTCTTAGCGTATTTTCATATTTTTGGCCTTCCCTCGTATACTATAATATATCCTTTGTATAATTAAATTTTTGGCAGATTTGATGAATGTTATCTTATAGTTTAAAGACATGCAAAAGTAATTTATTTAAACTAAATTCATCGACAGAAAAAATAATCTTGTATGCTGCGCACTATCTGCCAGTCATTGCGGGTATATATTTCGAAATTTGCTTATAATTATTTTATATAGAAGAATAGTAAAGAATCTTGTTAAAAAAAAAAATTAGGCACCCAAAAATGTTGCCAATAATTGCAAGGGAACGTAGTATCAACAGCAAGGAACATTAAAATGAGTCCATAAAAGAAGTTGCATGAATTAATCCGACATTAATCCCCCGAAAAGAAAAACATTTCTAATTTCTAATATACAGAAATGATATTTAGATACAGCGTTGAATTTAAAACATTTATTAATAAGGTAATCTTCTAAATCCAAGAACTGTAATACTTCACTCTTAGCGTATTTTCATATTTTTGGCCTGCCCTCGTATACAATTAAATTTTTGGCAGATTTGATGAATGTTATCTTAGTTTAAAGACATGCAAAAGTAATTTATTTAAACTAAATTCATCGACAGAAAAATAATCTCGTATGCTGTGCACTATCTGCCAGTCATTGCAGGTATATATTTCGAAATTTGCTTGTAATTATTTTATATAGAAGAATAGTAAAGAATCTTGTTAAAAAAAAAAAATTAGGCACCCAAAAATGTTGCCAATAATTGCAAGGAAACGTAGTATCAACAGCAAGGAACATTAAAATGAGTCCATAAAAGAAGTTGCATGAATTAATCCGACATTAATCCCCCGAAAAGAAAAACATTTCTAATTTCTAATATACAGAAATGATATTTGGATACAGCGTTGAATTTAAAACATTTATTAATAAAGTAATCTTCTAAACCCAAGAACTGTGATACTTCACTCTTAGTGTACTTTCATATTTTTGGCATTCCCTCGTATACAATTAAATTTTTCGCAGATTTGATGAATGTTATCTTAGTTTAAAGACATGCAAAAGTAATTTATCTAAACTAAATTCATCGACAAAAAAATAATCTCGTATGCTGCGCACTATCTACCAGTCATTGCAGGTATATATTTCGAAATTTGCTTGTAATTATTTTATATAGAAGAATAGTAAAGAATCTTGTTTAAAAAAAAAATTAGGCACCCAAAAATGTTGCCAATAATTGCAAGGAAACGTAGTATCAACAGCAAGGAACATTAAAATGAGTCCATAAAAGAAGTTGCTCCGACATTAATCCCCCGGAAAAAAAAAAACGTTTTCAACAATTTCTAATATACAGAATTGACAAATAAAATCGACCTTTCTCATAATTATTTTTTTCTTTTGTAAACGTTCCGTGATATTTATTTAATTCTCCAAGAGAAAATTATTGAGATTTGGCACTGATTTAATCGATGCAATATTCCACGAAAAATAGCGACAAACTCACGACCTTATTGCCGACGGAAATCGCGAGAACAGCAGACGAGAAACGAAAATAAATTACTATCGCGCGCGTAACACGGTAGTAGGCAGTTGTTCCCCCGCACTCCACCAGCGCCCGCTCGACAGAGCAACTGCCCGCCCGTAAACCGTTACGGGCAACATAGCGAGGCCCGACATCGGTCGCGTGTAATACGGTAGCGCAAAGTAGGCGTAACACAGTAGCAGACGCGCTCGGGGCCACGTGCTTTTTAACCACAATTCCCAACGGTGCGTATAAACGCCGCAATCCCGTAGAATGTATGCGGAAAGGAAATCGATTTTCAATTTCAAATCGCGTCAGATTATTTTATCTTATTCGATAGCGAAATCTAATCGAAACAGCCGAGGAATTGTATATATAATTGCGGTTTCCTTAATTTAGAAACGTTTTTTTTTTAAACACCGACCTTCGAATAATAATAATAATAATTTCGACACGTACATTCAACGAATAAAACTATAAAAAAAATAAATAAATAGCACTAACCTTGGTGTACGATTAACTATGACGCCGACCCAGAATACGCAGTAGCTCCTTGGCATCAGCACCACTAAATCGTGTATATATATATGGATGTAGGTGAAGTTCTTCCTCCTTGGACAGTGTAGCGGACGCGACTACTTAATATGATGTGAGATCTCTGTGTGTGCTGGCAATGTGGAACGTCTCTCGAGGTGTACTCTGCTACTCTATTACTATACAACAGGCCGTGCTGTCGATTCAGCTTGTAGTGTTCTTCTAAAATGTTCAACTTACTCCTTCAAGTCGGAACCTCCAGGAGTTGAATGCTTCTGTAACAAACTGTTGATGGTAGCCCAATGATGGAGCGGTAGTGTGTTGCTGGCGCGTCCCCCGCCCCGCCGTACCCCTCGTCCGGCTCTAAGGCCTGCCTACCAGGCGACCTCTGTATCACCTAGCGACTTTAGGGCGAATTTTGAAAGCGCGCAGTGTCCAGGAGTCAAACGCGCCTGTAACTTCCTAAATGTGTCTCTTATGTTCGTGTTCTTTAAGGCGCTGTAGGATGCACGACTATATATATATATATGCGAGTCGACCACGGAGTATATGTTTTTATACGAAATACATATATAATGTAGGATAAATACATAATATATAATTACCTCTCACCGTCAATGGAAATCGCCGAATATTTTCGGTAAAATTCTGAATGTTTTGTACGGAATTTCGACCGAAAATAATATATCGTTTTATTGTTTTCAATTTGGTAGTTCTTCTGGTATCATCAAATGTATTTTTATTAGTAGTTGTATAAACACGATGTAATTTAGTAGGTTTTATGACAGATATTCTAAACGAAAATGGAAATCCTACACCGAGAGAAGATGTGTTAAATTAGCAAACAAAAAATTGATGAAATACAGTCAAACGAAAATATTTGTTGCAGTACTTGTATAAACATGATGTGATTTTGCGAGTTTTTTAACAGATATTCTAAGGGAAAATGCATATCCTACACTGAGAGATGTGTTAAATTAACGAGAAAATGTGTTAAATTAACAAAAAGCAATTTATGAAATACAGTCAAACGAAAATATTTGTTGCAGTACTTGTATAAAGATAATGTAATTTATCAAGTTTTATGACAGATATTCTAAACAAAAATGCAAATACTACACTGAGAAAAGATGTGTTAAATTAACAAGAGAACAGGGACCAACAAAAAAAAATAGTAATTTGGCATGTTTTATGATAGGTATTCTAAGCAAAAATACATATCCTACACTGAGAGATGTGTTAAATTAACAAGAAAATGTGTTAAATTATCAAAAAAAAATGGTTAAATACAGCCAAACGAAAATATTTGTTGCAGTACTTTTATAAACATGATGTGATTTTGCAAGTTTTCTAACAGATATTCTAAGCGAAAATGCATATCCTACACTGAGAGATGTGTTAAATTAACGAGAAAATGTGTTAAATTAACAAAAAGCAATTGATGAAATACAGTCAAACAAAAATATTTGTTGCAGTACTTGTATAAAGATAATGTAATTTAGCAAGTTTTATGACAGATATTCTAAACAAAAATGCAAATACTACACTGAGAAAAGATGTGTTAAATTAACAAGAGAACAGGGACCAAACAAAAAAAATAGTAATTTGGCATGTTTTATGATAGGTATTCTAAACAAAAATACATATCCTACACTGAGAGAAGGTGTGTTAAATTAACAAAAAAAGTGGTTAAATACAATCAAACGAAGATAAATTGTTGTAGTACTTGTATAAACATAATGTAATTTAGCAAGTTTTATGACAGATATTCCAAACAAAAATGCAAATACTACACTAAGAAAAGATGTGTTAAATTAACAAGAGAATAGGGACCCAACAAAAAGAAAAATAACTTAGTAATTTGGCATGTTTTGTGACAGGTATTCTAAGCAAAAAGGCATATCCTACACTGAGAGAAAATGTGTTAAATTTGCAAGAACATGTGTTAAATTAACAAATAAAAATGGTTAAATACAGCCAAACGAAAATATTTGTTGCAGTACTTTTATAAACATGATGTAATTTAGCAAGTTTTATGACAGATATTCTAAGCGAAAATACATATCCTACACAGAGATGTGTTAAATTAAAAAAAAATAGGAATACAACAACAAAAAATTGGTTAAATACAGTCAAACGAAGATAAATTGTTGTAGTACTTCTATAAACATAATGTAATTTAGCAAGTTTTATGATAGATATTCTAAACAAAAATGCAAATACGACACTGAGAAAAGATGTGTTAAATTAACAAGAGAATAAGGACCCAACAAAAAAATAATTTAGTAATTTGGCAAGAATTATGATAGGTATTCTAAGCGAAAATACATATCCTACACTGAGAGATGTGTTAAATTAACGAAAAAAAATGGTTAAATACAGTCAAACGAAAATATTTGTTGTAGTGGTTGTATAAACATGATGTAATTTAGCAAGTTTTATTATAGATATTCTAAACGAAAATGCATATCCTACATTGAGAGAAGATGTGTTAAATTAACAAGAAAATGTGTTAAATTAACAAATAAATTGCTATAACATAGCCAAACGAAAATATTTGTTGTAGTGCTTGTATAAGCGTGATGTAATTTAGCAAGTTTTATAACATATATTCTAAACGAAAATGCAAATCCTACACTAAGAGAAGATGTGTTAAAAATTAACAAAAAAATGTATTAAATTAACAAAAAAGAAATTGGTTAAATACAGTCAAACGAAAATATTTGTTGCAGTACTTGTATAAACATGATGTAATTTAGCAAGTTTTATGACAAATATTCTGAGCGAAAATGCATATCCTACACTGAGAGAAGATGTGTTAAATTAGAAAGAAAATGTGTTAAATTAACAAAAAATTGGTTAAATAAAGTCAAACGAAAATATTTGTTACAGTACTTGTATAAACATGATGTAATTTAGCAAGTGTTATAACATATATTCTAAACGAAAATGCAAATCCTACACTCTAAGAGATGTGTTAAATTAAAAAAAAAAAAAACAAAAAAAAATCCTACAAAAACATTTTAGTTAATTTAGTAATATAGCAAGTTTTATAGCAGATATTCTAAACGAGAATGCAAATGCTACACTGAGAAAAAAATGTGTTAAATTAACAAAAATAGGGATTCAACAAAAAGCTTTTATACTGAATATTGAAATCCATTGCATTGGGGTTAGTGAAAGTGTATATGAAGAAAACGTCCTTACATTCATAAAAACTGTTCAATATATTTTAAGACAACATGTTTCGGCCATGGCACGCCATCTTCAGGTCTTAAAAACGTCAAAATTGAAATTTCAAAATTAAAAAGTCAAATATACGCATTTAAGGTAAAACACAATAAACAAAATGTGACTAACAAAAAACAAAACAACAAATTAAAATTGTAAGACATAATGCCAACGGATGTAGAACTAAGACTGTCTTGGTTCTATCCAAGAAAAAAATTTTGGTTAAATGCAGTGAAACAGAAATGCATTTTGTAGAACTTGTGATGTAATGTGATGAACATGATGTAATTTAGCAAGTTTTATGACAGATATTCTAAACGAAAATGCAAATCCTACACTGAGAGAAGATGTGTTAAATTAACAAGAAAATAGAGATCCAACGAAAAAATTTTGGGTCAAATACAATCAAACGAAAATGTTTGTTTAGTACTCGTATAAATGTGATGTAATTTAGCAAGTTTTGTGAGAGATATTTTAAACAAAAATGCAAAACTGAGAAAAGATGTGTTAAATTATCAAGAAAATAGAAAGTTTTTGGTTAAATACAGTCAAACGAAAATGTTTGTTGTAGTACTTGTATAAGCATGATCTAATTCAGCAAGTTTTATGACAACAGATATCTTAAACGAAAATACAAATCGTGCCCTAATCAGAAAATATGTGTTAAATTTCCAAAAAACATAAGAATGCAGCAAAAATTTTTGGTTAAATTAAATACAGTCAAATGAAAATGTCTGCTGAAGCAACAGAATGTAAATGTTAAAATATTTATGCAGATTTGACAATATTCCTAGCATTGTTTTAACAACCAAGATAATTTTATTTTAAACCTTCAATATTCTTAGGGCACTAAGTGCCCTGGGTAAAATAAACATTTATTTCATGTTAAGTCTACCAAGATATTAAAATTGCTTAAAAGAAGAAACAAAAGTTGTCAGGTTAAACAAACAATTTAAGTTAAAATGTACAAGTGTTGTCTGTTATTTCAAAATCAAAATAACTATTCTTGTTGTGTTAAAAAAATATGTTGAGCTAAGAGCAGATCGGTTTTTCAGTTAATAATATTTTGTTACAGCAAGGTATGCGAGCATTTTTCAATTCGCCTTGCAAACGTTATGTTTAGATATTATGGTATTGTGCATTTATCACCTCATATTAGCAGTTTTCTTAACATCATTGGTATTGCACGCCACCA
Source organism: Protaetia brevitarsis (assembly GCA_004143645.1). NCBI lineage: Eukaryota > Metazoa > Arthropoda > Insecta > Coleoptera > Scarabaeidae > Protaetia > Protaetia brevitarsis. The sequence goes on along the minus strand of RXPK01000985.1, from coordinate 53,691 downwards.
CCAGTCGCTGTATTACCGTTAGCAGTTCTTATTAGATGTTTAACTTGCAAATAAACCAAATTAATATCTTATTATTTCAGAACTTTAGTTACTTGCTTTTTGTGGTCATTCTTATTGTGAAACAGAAGAAGCGCCATCTTCACGCCGATTTCTATAATACATACATTTGTATGAAGGAAAACTGCTGTTCACTTGAAACCATTGGGTTTGCTAAATTAATAAAATAATATTGCTGCCTTCACCATATTTTTATAAATATTATAGTTACATTAACGGCGCCATCTATTGATTAATGCCTTTTTTATGAATATTAATTTAATGATATTTAGAGTCCAATCAATATGTACAAGACAATACGACCCTATTTACAGTAAATAGATAAAATTGAAGGACAAAATGAGAAGATTCTAATTGTATGCAAACACAGAAGAAATGTTAAACATTAATTAAACAGCAATACGAATTTTCTACAGGAAATTCCAATAGCCCAGAAACCCATAAGCAATTAATAAACCACAAGTTGTATGATACGAGCATTACCATCTGCTACTGCGTTATTTTATTTATCTTTTATTTGTTTTTTAAGAACACAAACCAATTAAGGTAAATCACAGTGCATCTATAAAAAAAAAAATCCTTGTAACTAGGATGTGTATTCAACAATTAGCAATCGATAATTCTTTTCTACAAATACCTATTTAAGCAGCACTGGATTTATGACAGTGTATCTTAATGTTGTTTACCAAATAGAATTAAGAAAACTAAAAAAAATAATGCGGTTACAACACTTAAAATAACCGTTTATACTTATTGTTCCTTTTTTCCTTGTTTAATGATTAAATGATGGGTAATTGGTTGAAACAAAGAAATAAAAAGGTTATCCATACCACCAGGATATATAAAAAAGCCAAAACCGCAAGTGATCTATGTCAAATTCTCTTTTATAATATGACAAATCATGCCACAGGAGCTTATAATAATAGTAATATAGGTAATAACGGATGTGTGAATGCTTTTAAGTTATACAGTGTTACTGATAATTATTAAATTGATATTGAATAGATCCCTATAGCCAGAAATATACATAGATATTTTTAAAAATATATTTTATAAATATTTTTCGTGAGAGGTTTTTGAATATATTTTTCATATTTTTTTCTAAATATAGATAAAATATTCAATTAAAATATTTATTCCATATTTTAAAATTAATGTAAGCGCTATATTTTTTCTAAATATTTTACAAATATTTTACAAATATTTTAGAAAATATTATAATATTATATATTTATATGAAAATTTATTTTCATAGATTTTTTATGCAATCTATTTAATTTGTCAAAATGAACTAAAGTTGTTCTTGGTTATTTAGAATGTATAACGTCGATAACGAAAAGTTGAAACATACATAGAGTTGTCTAAAAGGCAAGAACTTGTTTTTTCACAGTCACCATACAAGTTAATAATCAATAATTCTGGCATCTTTTAAGGCATACTGAAGGTTTATCAAATTAATCACTATTTTTTAATTGAAGTGTTCTAAATAAAAAACAAACGTATTTATTATCATTTTATTTGAATAAGCCAATATAAATGAAAAATACTCATTTTTAGGTCTAGTCTTGGCTGGTGCCAGGTACAACCCTATGGCTTTTTTCATATCTTCGGTAGTGGCGCTCTCATGGCGTTTCCTTGTGGCCTCTAAAACAATGCCAATTGTATTAGATCATACCATGAATAAAACATCGTACAACATTATCAACACCTACTAATACATTTGGAGCAGTTACAATAATTGGAGTAGTAGCTACATTCTAATACTTACGATATTTATTTTTACTTTATTTCATAATATTTGAAAACATTCTACGTACAAACAATAAAACAACACAACGTATTCTAACCTCTATTTGAGGTTATGACACTTACCTACCGAAATGAATCTCTTAAGCAAATCAACTAGCAATTTATCTGGTAGATGCAGTACATATATGATGCATAAAATTCCTACAATTATATTATTAAACGATTTTCGTACATAGCGATATTGAGCATTCCAATTATCTTATAAATGCCATGACATGTTCAAAGTTTTGCTTACCTCGTAGTCATCACAAAAACTAAAACACACCCCGCAACAATTAATTACACAGTTAACCCTAATCTGCCCTAATCGTATACTATTATAAACTATAACATGTAACGGACAAACGAATGAAAACGTTGATGATACGCACGTGCGCGTATGCATTCTATGTACCTAATCCATAGACGCATAAACAATACTAAATCATATAACACCGGCACCGTAATGAATAGAGGTGTTGTGTTGACGTTCGCAACTTACAAATATTACAAATAATATAATACAAACGCAGATATATTAATAGAAAAGTTACAGCGCTCAACTTAGATACTAATTAAATCATATTAGATATATATTATCTAATTTGATCTTTAAACTGTCATTTTAAATAGGTACATACCTACTTAATATGTATGCATATTTTACCCATTTTATATTATTCGTCCTACGCACTAAATGTACAAAAGCAAAAATTCAATCTTTTTTTTTATATGAAATAAATATTTACAGAAATACAAAGCAAAATATTCTTGAAGAGTTATGAAAAATATATTGAGAAAACATTTGCAATTAATTAATATAACTAATTATATTAATATAACTAATATTCAAGAAAGATTTAATATTTATAAAATATGAAATAAATATAGTTGGTCACGGGGTATATATTAAAAATGATAAATGCCAGTGAATATCTGCTTGTTTAATTAATCTAAAATTGTCGTAGATTACTCAAAAATTAAAAAAAAAAACCCTGTTAGTAATTAATAATTATACCTTATTCTAAATTTAACAAGAAATCATTTCTACAGGGTGTAACAGAATTAAAATGTAATGAAATAATATGCTATTCTTGTAGTCATATACAAGCAAAAAATCCTAATGGACAAAGCGTCTATCTGCAACCATTAACGAGAAAAAAGAATATTTTGTAAATGTGCTAACGCCGGTCCTGTATCCGACGTAAACATTATTCCGAACGTGCCAAGTTTGTCACTGTCATTCGCCTGTGTGGCCCTAGTATCGTGTGGATCGCAGTATGAAGTGCAAGTATCTGCATGTCAAAATACACTGCTGTACTTCGCGTGACTTGACAGATTTCGTACTAATTTAGAGAAGAGACGAGAGAACACACAAACGAAATTAATTTAAAAAAAAAACACCCATAGTAAATAAGACGTATTTTCAAGCTTCATATCTATATTTATCTCAACGTAATTAAACTCAATTCATAATATGTTATTTAATTAAATAAATCTACAATAATGTGTGGTGATCTTTCTCAGAAACATGCTTTCAATACAGCAAAAGAAAAATATATGCTTGTTTTATTATTAAATTCATATATCCGGAAGTTACATATACATAATTCCAAGCAAACTCAATAAATTGACTAGAAAATATGGATTTTTGATTCATTCACTTAATCGCCCATAACTGCGTCATTTGGCGGTCGATTTTTTCGTGATTAGTGCTATTTTTTATGCAAAAGTATTAACTTTCCGTACATGAAGAGAAACCAGACGTTTTTGATCGATTTTTATTTTTCCATGACCATCAGCTTAATTTTTTTTCTAAACCTGGATTATCTTCATCGCTATTTTTTGAACCGCTTACGCAGTTAAAGATTCCATCACATATATTTGTGCACCATTTCAATTTCATTTCATTTGGTGCGAAAACGACTAAATCTAAAACATCTAGCTCATCCAGACATGGTTCATAAACTGATAAAAGACCACAGAAATGGAAAAATCACAATATCTCAAAAACTGTCCCCTAAAAATAAAATTAATCTTGATTTTCGAATTGCGCAGAAGAAAATCCATAAGAATAATCATCTCTCATCAAATATAAATGAAAAAAATGTCATTTTGTAGATTAGCGTAATTATTAAAAGCGCTGTATATACTCCTACTAATTTCCCTAAAAATAACAATAAAGAATTATATTATACAACCGTAAACGATACCCATTGTGTAAAAGCTTACGCATTTCCAATGACATAATCGAACAATTTAAGCGAAGAGACCGCACTATAATAGAGGTAGGTATATAACAACAAAAAAAAATGTCATAATCCGCACAACGAAAGAATGCCGATGGTATAGTCATAAAGGATGAAAAAAATCCGGTAGCCGGCAGCTAAATGTACTACCAGGCTTTAACGCTGACTGTCACACGAATAGAGTGGGCTTACACATCTACATATGTATATTTGAGTGCCTGGGTGAGTAATTCATTAATAAATTTTCACTTTTGTCGATGAGTCGAATTTTACAGGTATATACAGAGTCGCCGAAAAGTATTTATTTCGTGAGTGACTTTTTTTTTGTTACAATCATTCGTTTTTCCTTTTTTGTTGTATTGATAACTTTCTCAGGATCTGTGCATAGTTCAAGGAATAGATAATACCTGCACAACTACTTATTCCATCTGTAAGATCAAAGATAATAATCTTCAATGTGTTATAGCAGAATCAGTAGATGAACACACTGTTTATCGAATATTATACCATTACAAGTATTGTACCTAATTCAGATGGTCGTGATATTGGATTTATTCAACTTTGTACGCAAAATAATACATAATAAATGCTTGTTTGGAGAATGGTTACTCTCCCATAATGCTGAAAGAGGTCTTTGTTCATTCCCCCTCCAAAAAGATCTAATCTCGATGATTTTGATAACTTATGAATAGGGAACGTGGGCCTTATTCTCCCTAAGATGGCAAAGAAGGCTATAAAACAGCAACGCCGAGATTACATGTTTTTGGAAACAATATTTTACCGCTTACACAATTGAGATTTAGAAAACATTTTAATTTGTTCAATGACATTACTTCACATTGCAAGAGAGATTGATAATTACAACTGTAATAACATTATTATGCTGATGAATCCTTGTTCTTTTCCAATCTGTATTTTTGCGAAGATCTCAATGCATTACATTTTTTTCGATAAATACCTAATTACTAAAGTGGTCAATCGTGTCTGCTTGCGCGGGCCGCACTCGCCTCGCGCTATGCAGAACGTTTAGTCATATAGTATATCTTCAAGGCAGTAAAATCACTCCTTCCGATTGGTATGTCAGTATCAGTGTTAGTCGAGTCTTAATGATAGTATAAGTCTGCGTTAACGTTTTACGCATTGTAATACAATGTCTGACGTAGAAAATCCCAGAAATGACCATTGTTTCATAATGTAGAAAAGTATTTCGGTGAATTCCGGGATTTACATTATGGTGGTGCCAAAACAGTTTGTGCAGTATGCGATAAACAGTTATTGTGCTGACACAAATCGGACTACACATTGGTGATGGTGCTTCTGATCCGTTATCTACCTATAAAGATTACTTTAATTATGCATTTGTGTTACATCCGTAGATATTAAACGGTCTTTTTTAAAATATAAGCATGTTTTATCATCGCGACGGACGCAATTTAGTGAGATGACTAGTGCTTAAATAAGGTAAAACTAACTTAAATAAGGTAAAAGACCCATGTATAGTATTTCTAGTTAAATAAATAAATAATTTTGCTCTTTCTCGACACTGTTCTGCATACTTGTGTTAAACGTCAATGTTACATATATGAAACTTCGTACGGACCTGGCATGCAGACGAAAGTTGACCACTCTAGTAATTAACTACTATCTTCAGATATTAAAATATAGATAGAAAAATATACAAAATACAGAATTATTTTTTGATTATGTAACTTGATTAACAAATTCACTTACAACAGTAATATGATTCCGTACATAAGTCTTTTACATGTTTTGTTTACTGTCAATACTGATATAATCAATCACTTTCCTTGCGAGATTATTTGAAAAATAGGATTCTAAATAAGAATAAAAAATTATTTATTTTATCTTGTAGTGTTGCTTTTTTTTGTATAAATAGTTTAGATGTCGAATCTGAGATCCCAATAGCGCTGTGAAGTGAACAACAGCTATATTTTTTTATATCAGTTAGTTATCAGTATTCAGAATTTTTTTTTTTGCTATGATCAAATCTGCTTGTATGATTGTATGCTCAGGATTTTCTTTGGGTAAAGTTTTCATATTTCATTAAAATATTATTGCATATACATTGTTGTTATAACACAATTTTTATTTGTATATCCTTTCTTATTTCCCTTTAGGTCGAAAATTAATTCTGATTTCCTATAGTTCATTTTAATAAATTTATTATTGATTTTGTTATAAAATTATATTGTCCATCATATTAATAAGTTTGTAACTTATTTTGATGTGTACATATTTGTATTTTGATCAATGGAAAAATATTTATTTTGCAAACACTTCTTGAGATATGAAACTCCTAAATTTTTGAAGACAATCTATTTTCTATTTCCAAAACGCTGCCATTTTTAATTTATTTTTTAAATCATTACATGAAATATGCTGACGAAATTTTGGTCAATATAAAAAAGATAATTTTAAAATAATCTTTAAAAGGTCGGTCCCTACAACAAATGTGATTAATTGAAATAAGTTTAAAATAAATAAATGAAGAATTATTTGTTCTTTTAGGGCATTTTGTTGGTTTCTCGTTAGCATACTGTGCATTATTTTAAAAATATATGTGATAGCTCCAATAAACATCTCTAGTATAGTATAATTCGCTTTTAATTTTAGACCAATTAACTTGAGTTACTTTTTTGTATCATCAAACTGTTTCTATGACCTTGTAAATATGTTTTTTTTTCCAAGATAAAGTTCTATATAGCACATATATATATTAATTTTCATTTACCAGCAAACACTCTCCCCATATCAAATATTATTTATCACAACTGGATTGGCACTAAACATTTCGCATTCCCTTTGACAGCAAATTTTCAAAATTTACCTAATCTAAACTGAAGAAATATTCATGCTACGCCACTGACGCTGCAACACACCTGCTTTATCTATCTAATAAAAAACAACAAAACCTTACATCTCAATAAATAACCATACGATGACCATATACGAGTGATTCATACATGTCTTGATTCATCACTCCGCAGGCAAACTTTTTTTTTTCCTTAACATCTTGTTTGGTCTACCTTTTCAGACACTGATGTGTCTCCTATTTATATTTATTTTTTATAATAATGTTAGTGCGCCTATATGAAGGCGTAATCAAGCCCACCACGATATGGAAAATTGCCATATGTTGAATTATGGAAAGGTTGAACATTATTATTAAATTAATAGAAACTCCTGGCATACACTGTAAAAAATTAAAGTAATTTTGCCATGGTAAATCAGGAATATTACATGTAATAACGTTGTGAATTTACCACAATAAATCATGTAAATTTTGTTTTACATGTCTTTTTCTAGGATATTTAACATGGAAAAAGAAATTTCGGTAAAATTTATAGCTTTTTCATGTAAGTTTAAGATGTAACAAAAATTCAAAAGGAAAATACAGGAAAAACATATACAATTTTATATTTACTCTCAAAATTTACTTAAAAGTGTAAAATTGACATTTTTTTGGGGTATTTAGTGCACTTTAAAAGTCATTTTACTAGTGAACTATTAATTTTGCTATAAAAATATGAGGATCTTTTATATTTATTCGTTTTTACTTGAATTTTCTAGTAAAACTATAGATATCATGGAAAATACGAAATTCATACGCCGCAATGTGATTGGTTATTGGATTATTTATCTGTGCGCGTAGGTAATTCTATTCGTTTGTCGAACTTATTATTGGCTCAATGATATCATGTACGTCACAAACAATCGTAGGTTCCGCGTAAGCGTGTTCATTCTTGATCCCTGGTTGAGCGATTCAATATGACCTGTTAGGTGCTATAAAAGAATTAGGTAAGTTGCTTGCTTTGTTTATAAAAATACATATGAAAATTACTTCAGTGTTCGGTAAATATAGAGTTCATATAAATATCACATACGAATTTTACAGTACAATCTTTAAAAAATACATCAGCATGTGAAATTTACTAGATGGTGGAAATTTTACCTTATGAAGCAAGCACGATTTTACATGTAATTTTACTGCAACTTTTTTTTACAGTGTACTCCGAAACTTGGTGACCGTAAGTCTATCTGGTATATAGACGTAATGGAACGCAGGTGTTCCTTTTGCTTCTGATGGGGGAATTTTTTTTAGAAATGATTGAATTGTTATGGATGTCAAATATAGATGGCATTGAAATTTGAATTGTTTTATATAAGTAGTTTAAATTGCAGTATAAGGCTGAGTGGAGTGTGTCAGAGGACGCAAAGAATATACATCTGGCGGAAAAGTGGAAATGTAATAAAAAGTTTTGCTGATTTGAATTTGTGATTGTTATTGCTATATTATGCAGAGAATTACAATGATGTGAATAAATCTATAAAAATGAATAAAATATACAATGAACTCAAAATAGTTATTATCGTATCAGTTTGATATGAAGTTATAAAAATTAATGAAAGAATTGTTATATAGGAAACTGAAGGAAAAACTATTTAAACGGGGGTAAAGTAAGCTCTTAAATCTAGTGTTCAAACTATGAACTACAACATACTTTTTTAAATAGATAAGGTGGCTTTAGGATTATAATATTATGGAGTTACGTAGCTGCATGATGCTATCCCAGTGACCAAGTATATTTATTTCATATTTTATAAATATTTAAAAAATATTAAATCTTTCTTGAATATTAGTTATATTAATATAATATGCATAAAATATATTAGGAAAACATTTAACAAATATATATGTTATGTAGCATTAATAATATTTTATTGCAAATGTTTGCTCAATATATTTTTCATAACTCTGCAAGAATATTTTGCTTTGTATTTCTGTAAATATTTATTTCATATATAAAAAAAGATTGAATTTTTGCTTTTGTACAATTGGTGCGTAGGACGAATAATATAAAATGGGTAAAATATGCATACATATTAAGTAGGTATGTACCTATTTAAAATGATAGTTTAAAGATTAATTTAGATAATATATATCTAATATGATTTAATTAGTATCTAAGTTGAGCGCTGTAACTTTATTATAAATATATATCTGCGTTTTGTATTATATTATTTGTAATATTTGTAAGTTGCGAACGTCAACACAACACCTCTATTCATTACGGTGCCGGTGTTATATGATTTAGTATTGTTTATGCGTCTATGGATTAGGTACATAGAATGCATACGCGCACGTGCGTATCATCAACGTTTTCATTCGTTTATCCGTTACATGTTATAGTTTATAATAGTATACGATTAGGGCAGATTAGGGTTAACTGTGTAATTAAATGTTGCGGGGTGTGTTTTAGTTTTTGTGGTGACTACGAGGTAAGCAAAACTTTGAACATGTCATGGCATTTATAAGATAATTGGAATGCTCAATATCGCTATGTACAGAAATCGTTTATTAATATAATTGTAGGAATTTTATGCATCATATATGTACTGCATCTACCAGATACATTGCTAGCTGATTTGCTTAAGAGATTCATCTCGGTAGATAAGCGCCATAACCTCAAATAGAGGTTAGAATACATTGTGTTGTTTTATTGTTTGTACGTAGAATGTTTTCAAATATTATGAAATAAAGTAAAAATAAGTATCGTAAGTATTAGAATGTAGCTACCACTCCAATTATTGTAAATGCTCCAAATGTATTAGTAGGTGTTGATAATGTTGTACGATGTTTTATTCATGGTATGATCTAATACAATTGGCATTGTTTTAGAGGCCATAAGGAAACGCCATGAGAGCGCCACTACCGAAGATATGAAAAAAGCCATAGGGTTGTACCTGGCACCAGCCAAGGCTAGACTTAAAAATGAGTATTTTTCATTTTTATTGGCTTATTCAAATAAAATGATAATAAATACGTTTGTTTTTTATTTAGAACACCTCATTTAAAAAGTAGTGATTAATTTGATAAACCTTCAGTATGCCTTAAAAGATGCCAGAATTATTGATTATTAACTTGTATGGTGAGTGTGAAAAAACAAGTTCTTGCCTTTTAGACAACTCTATGTATGTTTCAACTTTTCGTTATCGACGTTATACATTCTAAATAACCAAAAACAATTTTAGTTCATTTTGACAAATTAAGTAGATTGCATAAAAAATCTCAATTTTCATATAAATAATATTTTACAAATATTTTAGAAAAAATATTGTGCTTACATTAATTTTAAAATATGGAATAAATATTTTAATTGAATATTTTATCTATATTTAGAAAAAAATATGAAAAATAAAATATATTTTAAAAATATCTATGTAATATTTCTGGCTGTTAGGGTATTTACGATCCCTCATTTTTAACGATTTATATACAGGGTGTTTTACCAGCAAGAAATTCTTCTACGATTCGTAAACAGTGACAGATAGGAAAAAAGTTTTTTATAAATTGTTGTAATATTATAACTTTTCTATAACGCAAAAGGATTGTACAGGATGTTTCGTAACGTCGGTACGACCTATTTTTTTAAATACAACACCCCCAATATTATTGCATTTTTAAAAGCACCAGTAAATTTTAAAAACATAAGATATAACATACTTCAGCGGTAAATTCATTAATTTCCAAGATATAGAAACATTAACACTTTCCATCCAAACCAAACCGCCAAATTAAAATACTACGCTACTGACAAGGCCTTCTACTTTTCCCATGGCGCGCACGAACTCCTGGCATCCGTGTGAAATATTCGGCGCTTGTTTAAAACAAAAGAATGTCGCTATATCGTTATCGCGAACAAACAAGCCTTGTATATAGTCTCGGATATCACCGCGCAAGAATTTGGAGTATTTTCTACCATCCCGCATCGGTACCTGATCCTAACGCGTACGACTTGGGTGCTAAGAGAATGAGTCGGTGAATATTTTGCGACCTCCTTTTCTGTACGGCCGATATGGACGGGTATTAACACGTTAATTTGTCGCATCGAATGATGTGACGATCTTTACTGGTGTGAGGCGACATCTATCGGTGTTGGAACGTTTTATGGTTACTTTAAATGCGATAAATATGAATTTAAATATTTATAGGTGCGGCAATAGTGTGTCAGGCTTCTACAACTCCTGTGCGAATTAAATTAGAAGTTTCATTCGCATGCTAACTTCTACACTGAGAGAAATATCCTTTTCATTCAAAAAGAATTGCATTAAACCAACAGTTTTTGCGTTTTCTATATGGCCAACATGATTTGGTGTTTCCTTGAAAAGGAATATAATTTTAAATTCACGCATTTCTTCGGAAATAATATATTTTTCCTTGAAACAATTTATTCTACTAAGTGAAAGATATTGATAGTTGATTCAAGTCCTCTATCTAGTAGAATTGGAATTTAAACGCAAGAATTGTTTAATAAAGGGCATGTGCTCTGTCATGCTTAAACGAAAACTAAAAACCGCATCTTTCTAACTCTTGAAAGCGCTGCAACTATATTTTTTTTAGGATATAGCATGTAATTCATACACCATGCTACTTACAAGGGAATCTCGCGAACTGTAAATCGCGGATTCTAATAAAATTTCGCCAGTTTGTACACCCCATGAAGTGTCACTCCTGTTGCTGCAGGACTTCAACTTTAGGGGGTGTAAGACCCTCTTGAAATTCCACCAAAATTTCGTTTATCCAAAATAACTTCTAAACGGTGAGAGATAAAAAAAAAGTTTCAATAGCGGACATACACCGCTTATACAGCTCTTTCGATTGGTAGAGCTATTTATATACAGGGTGTTACAATAAGCACGGAACGACATATCTTGTGCTTATTTAACGAAATTTCAGAAATCGGTTATAATCACTTTATTCATAATCGAGTACTGCATATAGGTCTGATTAAAAAAATATATACAGGATGTTCACAAAATTATGATTTTTTTTTTCATATTTCTTTATTCTAATGAAATACTGTACATAGTGTTGTGTGGTTGCGTTGTATGTTGAAAGGCAGTGTAAAATTATACCAGGCGTTAAATACCTTGATGTGGTATGTGATAGTTTTCGAGCTATACGCGTTTTGATGTAGAAATATATTACGCCCTGGCAAAGAACAGGCTGAACAAAATGTATACTTCCACTGATTGTGCTTGATACGTTATGTATGTATGTATGTAAATAGAAGGGTGGTGTTACACTGCGACCTAAAAGATCTATTGTGTCCCCTATTCTTGCTGCTTTACAGCTGGCCTTCCAATCCTATTCATTTTAGAAATGTAGGATGTCAGAGGGCCCCAGTCTAGGTAAGTCTCCCTCTTCAATTTCACATGCTCCCAGGTGTAATGCCCTCGAGTTGCACAGTGCTACGCAGTTTGAGAGGAGGTGGATGGATGTTTCATCCTGTTCCCCACAAATCTGCATTCAGGATCTTTTCCAATCCAAGCTTACTCAGGTGTCCTTTCAGTCTACAATGGGCCTGAAAGTATTCCTGTTAATATGCGAACATTGTTCTTACTCAGGTTGATGCATTCTGTAAACCTCTTCTGGTTATAAGTTACAGAAGAATTTTACTTTGTCTCATTCCTGGAGATTTTCCAGTAACTGGATTTTCTCTGCTCATTTCCATTTTAGTTTCTTCAGTATTGTACTGCTACTTAACCCCGCAAAAGGGTTCAGGCCCTACAAAAGGCATTCCAGCCCTTTTTTTGCGAGGTTATCCGTTATTTCGTTTCCTTCTACTCCTGTGTGAACCGGAACCACAGGAGGGTTACTTTATTCCTTTGCCTAGCTCATTTAGTTTCCCTAGGCATTCCCAGACCATCTTGAAGCTGATTTCATATGAGTTCAGCGCCTTGATGGCTGCTTGACTATCAGACATGATGATAATCTCCTGCTTCGATAGTTCCTATCCATAATGAACTGAACACATCTTCCAATAGCGTGTATTTCGCCTGAAATATACTTGGTATTTTCCCAAGCTTTCGAAATATGTAGTTTTAGGCCATATATTCTATTCCAGTTCCTTCTGCCGTTTTGGAGCCATCAGTGTACTATTTGATAGCATTTCTATTCAAGTTCAAGATGGTGTTATGATCGCACTCGCTTCTGTTATTTAGCTTTATGGTGAATTCTTTCACAAAGTTTTTTATTTTTTTCAACATATCATCCCGGGGCATATCTCAGGTTTGATCACCGTCAGGAGATTGAAGCCTATGCCTAATCATTCCTTCCTTGACCATTCTTAGTGCGGTTCTTTTCGCCACGCCCTCTACTATAATATGGAGGGGGGCAATATCCAATACTACTTCAATAGCTGCTGTTGGGCAGGTTCTCATAGCCCCCGTTATGCATCACATGCTAATCTTTGCACTTTCGAGAGGTTAATTCTCGCGGTGGCAGATTAGTTTTTTTTGCTCCATGCTACTTGATGCATAGGTGATGATCGGTCTCACTATCGCTGTATACATCCAAAGCAGTATTTTTGGGTTGCATCCCCAATTTTCCCTGCAAAGTTTCTGCACACCATCAGAGCTCTTTTGGCCTTGTTGGTTACTTCAAGTTCATGTTTGTTCCATAGAAGTTTATTGTCTAGGGTAAGGCCTAGGTATTTAACCTCCGTTCTCCAGTCTATATTTTGCCCATCCAGTTTTATGGTTCTAAGATTGGATTTTCTTTTCCTGGTAAATGCTACTAGGGTTGTCTTAGTGGGGTTGACATTGAGTCCATCGATTAACAACATCGTCTCGTGAAGTTCAATCCTCTTGAACTATGTCACAGAGGGTATTCTCAAATTTGCCTCTTGCGTATATGACAATATCATCAGATACCCTTGACAAGTATGCCTAGAATCCGTCAGTCCGCATAGAGTTCGTCTACTATTAGCTCCACATAAGTGGGATGTAACTCCGCTGTGGGCATCCTCTGGTCGTAGTAACCGAGATGGTCTTATGTCCCACCTTCCGCCTCCACTACCTGGTAGACAGTAGCGCGACATCCATCTAGAATCACACCTCTACCCCCTATTAATTAATGCTTTTTTGACAGACTCGTGTGGTGTTGTCAAAAGCCCCTCTATGTCTAGAAGGCGCACACTACGGTTTCTTTATTCGTCAGGGCATCTTGGATTTTGTCTGTCAGCTCCACTAATGCAGTCTCAGTGATTTGCCTGTTCGATAGGCGTGCTGACAGGGTGCAATGGACCCGCTCCAAGATGTCTGTTCGATATAGTTATCTACAGCCTTTCCACGTTTTCCAAAGAATGATGTAAGGCTGATAGGTCTGGGATTTAGGTGCGTAATGTCCTTTTTCCCTGCTTTTGTATGAAGGTGACTTTAGCCCCTCGCCAAGCTTTGGATGTTACCCCAACTCCCAGACTACTTCGGCTTATCCGAATCATGTAGAAGGAGTTCTTCCTGCCCTTTCTGAATAAGACTGGAAAAATCCCGTCTACTCCCGGTGTTTTGAAGGGCTGAAAGGTATATAAACTGCATGGTTTCTGAATTACATGGGATTTCCGGAAAAAATTACATTTGCAACATATAAAGAACCCCCCCCTATTACACAATGCCGCCGCTAAATATTTAATACTATTAAATATTTCACGCAATAAGAGTACCTTTTAGAAAATCCTCTTCAATCAAGCGTCAATAAAAACGCCGAACAAATGTCTCCACTTGGAATTGTAACGAACGCACCTTTCATACTTTATGGTTGGTCGCTCCTCTCCTTGAATAATTTAAACGGTTTTTCGCATAATTTGCCTGGATAATATGCGATACGGCCTTTTGGCGAGCAGTCGTTTAGCGCTTTTGCAAGTCAAAACACGCGCTCAGATACTTTAAGCTTAATGTTTCAATTTGCATTTTTCGGCGAGCTGCCAACGAAGCTGTAATTTTATTTACATATATGGATGGCTTTATCGTCCTGTGCCACCATAGAAATACAAGCGTTATGGTGGTAGAATCCACGCGTAAATGCCTTGAAGATTTATTAGTATGTCGTTGAAGGTGTAAGATTATTTTAAGTAAGTTTTAAAATTTATATCGAAGTTATTTGAAATCAATTTAAAAAATTAATTCCTTAGAATTAACTAATTCAAAATATCAATTGGATAAGTTTAAACATTATAAAGTAATCCAAACTGTTGTATATAATATACATGAGATGAAAAGTTTATTTGCTTATAAATGTGTTATAAGTAACACTTTTTAATTCCACGAAATGCATTCGATCCCCGAACCCAAGTAACACATTTAGTTGTAATTATCACTGCTATAGACACAACTACTTCATTATAGTCAATGTTACGTAATTTCTACTACAATTACCAACTTGAAAGGGATATCTACTTAGACGACATATCTGTAGTTGCAGTTACGTCAACAGATATAAAGAATAACAGTAGAGACAGATTGGCTTCCCGCTCTCGTCCGTTTTTCGAATCGATAGTAAAATGAGCGTGCCGTCATAAATAAATCGTATTGCGCAGCACGTGAATCGTGCACGATCGTGCATTTCATTCAAGAAAATTTTGGCGGGTGCTAGTGTTTATAGCAGCACGTATGTATGTGTATGTATCAATCACGAATAAATTAAATACCACGTTTAGCACTTATGTTATGTCGCTATGATGTTCACCCCATTTTATTTTTAAATTCGTTTGTTCTCTTGATCCCTTATTTGTGATTCTTGTTTACGTGTGCGTGTATTAGCCACACATTTATAATATTTTTTTCATAGACAGTTTACATACGTTTTTTGTGTTCAGTTTTAAGTGATCATTCATAAGTATTTAATATAATCAATTGTACACTTAAATGTCAATAATACTACCACTATGGACTAATAACACCACATACTAAGAAAGGTTTTTAAGTATTAAAGTGTACTTCAATGTTTACAGTAAAAAGACCCGAGAGATCAACATTTAATTTTGTTTTATTAAAGTTGTATAGTAAGCAATACATCATAGCAATCATTGTGATGCTTGATGATGGAACCAGAGGAATTTGGATCAAACTACCTGCATTGGTTACAATCGTTGGCATACTCCCAACTGCAAGAATAGTGCGAGAAATAATTACAATTTAAGTTTTTTCGCAAATTCGTTGCGATACATTTGTGGATATTGATATGTGAATGTTTTTTAAATGTTTACAATTGTGATGTTGTGAAGGGTTTCCCAGAACACGATCAGTTAGACAATTCAACGTTATTTTGCCATTTAAAGGCATGTGAACATGCGAATAAGCAGAAATTTGGAAAATTAAAAACACCTTTCTTTTATGTTTAATATTAGAGAAAATATTTTTAATACTTTTGAATTGTGTCACCACAACTGAAGTGTTTGGAAAAATTCATAGCGCAGTCAGTTTCTATTAATTTTGAACATCCATGTCAGAATGCGATTATTTTACACATTGAAGTTTCTGATTTCAAGATGTTGGGTTTCAGGGTACACGTTAAATAGAAGCACGTGAAATCGGCAGAAAAAGCTTGACAAAATGGAGTGACAAAGCCATATAATTCATAAAGTTTCAATTATATCAATATGTAAATAACTTTTCACTCCTATCTTCGTTGCTGGAATAAATTGTTGACCAGTACATTTGTATTGTATCCTAATGAAAACTTTGTTTGTAATATTTTTCATTGTCTATATTGTAGGCATAGCCAATATAAACTATTCATACTTATGTCTTTCAATATTAACCGTTTACTCTTACCTGGAATTAATGGCAAAAGCCCAATCAAAAAATGTCCAGTATATCTGTAGGCATTGTGTTATCATGAAAGCTTTCTAATCCAGACAATGCATATTTTTTCTGAGAAGCAGACTTAAAAAATTACATTATTTTGTAAAATATGGAGAACGACGTTTCCATATGATAGGTAATTTCTTTTAGTTAATTATATAATTAAATTACAGCAATAGAAAATTTAACAGATCGGTATTTTTCAATAGATTAGTGCTATCAACTAGGTATATCACTAAATTTCAAATCAAAAATGCCACTATAAATAAAGTGGCTTATTTTATGCAATTTTATAATTTGAATATATAGGAAATTTTGCGATCAGGTAAATAAATTCACTTCTACACTTTTATAATTTTACTTACAGTTGCGTTATTATTATAAGTTATAGTATCAATAATAACGAAATGTCAATTTATTAAAAATTTCTACAAAAAAATTGGTTATATGCACATTGCATGTTTATAATTCCACAGCATATTCTTACAGCGACTCTTTCTCTTGCATCTACTAAATTTCGACCAATTCAATAATAAATATGATATAACTTTGACATAACTCCGCTATAAAGCATAGAGATCAATTTTTAAATATTCTTACATTTTTTCGGTAGACGCATAGGATGCGCGTGGCCGTGCACTCCGTAGCATCAATGTGATCAAGGTCCTTAAAATAGGACGAAGAATTTCATTCATAAAAAGGGGTTCTGTCATTACTGATATATTTCTATACTGTGGTTACGTCGTAGCCACCAAAACATTACTTTAAGGTTTATTACTTTATGATGCTAACAAAATCAGTAATGTTACATCCATTCTTACGTTGTTGAGTCACTTCTAAAGTTAATTTTCACATAGTTACAAATTAAAACTCGCCTTACTACATATGCTAATCAAATCTGACCTTATTGTAATCATGTGCCGTTGGTAATATATTCGGTAGAATTGAGGTGAGCAGCACATAGATATTACCTACCAAAGTTTTAACTATTACGTCCTATAAAAGTAACGATTACGTCGGCAATATTTGTTTCCCATTTTGGTAGTAGTTACGGATATATTACGTTAATTAGAACGTATCAGCTACTAGTAATCTTTACTTTGTGGAAACCTTTAAGGCAAGTATGGGCAACCTTTGACATGTTGTGGGCCAAACTTTAGTGTGCAAATACGTTCGCAGGCCGCGTTTAAAAAGTAGTGCATTTTAAAGTAGTGTTCATAATTTCTAGCGATAGATATCAGACATGAAATAATACGACAATGTTATTATAATGCAATTTATTAAAATAAGAAAATGAAATGAAAAAAAATCGTACAACATTATAATTAAATCGTGAAGTTTAGAATTATTCCAAACTACGAAAGTTAAATAGCGACAACGAAATCAATGAGACCTTGAGCTTGAAATTTGGGAAACTAATCCATCGATGTTTGGATGATTCCATGATACAAAACGTAAAGAATTTTCCATTATAGTCAGTCAGCCTTGTACCGACCATAGTAGGTGCACCATCTGTGCATACACCAACTAATTTTGGCCATGGCAAACCAAAACTTGTGAATACCTTTTCAACTTCCTTAAAAATGTCCTCTCCTGTAGTGGTTCCTTTTAGCGGCTGTAAAGCAAGCAATTCCTCAGTAACAGTTAACTCTTTATCAACACCTCGAATAAATATAGCCAGTTGAGCTGTGTCAGACAAATCGGTGCTCTCGTCTAATGCTAATGATTCAAAACCAGCCATACGGTCAGTCAAAGGTTTTTATATCATTAGCCATCATTTCTATACGTCGGGCAACAGTTGTCTTGACAAACTATTTTTTCAAATTCATTTTTCTTTTCAGGACACAAAACACTGCAAACTTCTAACATACACTCCTGATAAATTCTCCTTCGGCAAATGGTTTAATGACTTTGCCAATTTTGAACTAAGTATAAAACTAGCTTTCACAACATTATGAAGTTGTGTTCTTTGTTTATGAAATATTTGCTGCTGTTTTTCCAAATTTGCGGTAAGCTTCTGGATTTTGTCTTTTTTTATTTGTCCTGTCAGTGAGTGCAGCATAGGATGCTTAGTGAGTAATGCCTCTTTATATTGAATTCATTCATCACTGAAAGGATTCATACACAGCAAACAAATAGGCTTACCATTGTGCAAGATAAAAAAGAATTCTTCAGTCCGTTTTTCTTGAAACTGGCGACCCTGTGCATCTACTTTTCGTTTCTTTCCACCACACATTATTTTCGTTTACTTTTCGTTCGATAAACTTAATAACAAATATAATTAGTAAGCACTCAAGATGCACACAAAATCACAAAGCAAATTGACGGCACTAGCAGTTCGCTAGAATATCGCTTGTCGAAGTTATCACCTCGGTAGCTCAAATAGAACTGAACTAAAGTTCGGGCCATCCACCCGCTTATATAGGCAAAATGAAGGAATGGTCTAGAATCGTCTAGTGTAGAACATTTGAGAAGCTATAATCTTTTGTTGCGCCGCCAGTGAGGCGGCAAACATCAAAGGCTTTGATGTTTGCCGCCTCACTCTTTGATGATCGCCCCATTCGCTTGCTCGCTCACTTGATTCCGCAGAGCAAGCGAAAACCCCATATCACTCGATCTTCCTCATTTGAGTGAGTATGAGTAAGTAGTGAGTATTTTTTTTAATTGGTTTTTCAAAATGTCTCCGGGTCGTATTGCACCACCAGTCTTGTAGCGCAAAATTAACGAAAAAAGTGGTACCAGGGAGGGTAGCAGCTTAGAGTCCAGGGTGGTATCCGAAAACGTGGACCTGGGTATTCGTCCTCACTTACCACCACGGTGGATGTTTGGGAAAGGAGCTTCCGTGGCCGCCAGCACAGTCGCAGATGGTCGTGCCGGTTCAGATAACACACT
This sequence comes from Protaetia brevitarsis, assembly GCA_004143645.1. Classification (NCBI taxonomy): domain Eukaryota; kingdom Metazoa; phylum Arthropoda; class Insecta; order Coleoptera; family Scarabaeidae; genus Protaetia; species Protaetia brevitarsis. The sequence goes on along the minus strand of RXPK01000985.1, from coordinate 34,039 downwards.
TCGGCAGGTGTTGGGGCGACTGTAGAGCGCCACCCACGTTCAAAAAAAACAACACGGAGCCCCAGGCCAATCCCCGGGTGTGGGAGTCCCCAGAGCGCACCTCGCGGGTAAGTGTGGAGGTATAAAACAGCCCTCCGTGGCACACGCCACAGTTTACAAGAAAACACAAAATTTAAATTGTAACGAATCAAAATTTATTAAAACCGTTATCACTTGAAAGTGACTTTTACTAGAGAACAGTATGACATTCAAAGGTATAGCGCAACAGGGAGCGGGGCCCTTTAGGACAACCCCAAGGTTAAGTATAGTCAAAATACGGTTAATATAATATAATCTCATATACCACCCCACCAAGATCTTGATCGATTTACAGCAGTCAGTAAAAATATTACAAAGATACGGGTTCGGGCAACCCGTAATGCGCACACAACTGTTCACGTAAGTTTAGAAAGGGGCAACCCCACGGGGTAATGCCACTCTGAAAGGCTAAAGACCGATAATATAAATAAAATATAAAAAAAAACAACTATTTGTTCTGAGGGAACAAGTAGAGCGATCTCTACGGTATATTGTACGTTCAAAAATTGAAAAGAAAGTAAAAAAAAGAAAGTTAAATCGTACACAAAGTTTACAAGGAGACTATCACTTTAAGAACTGAACTACATAAGACAAAAATTAAGCGTAATAAAAATAAACTCGGTACACGGTCGTCACAGGGAAAAATAATAAAAAAAAAAAAGTTCTGAGTCCCCAGGTCGGAGCGGCTTCCGCGCGTCTAACCCGCGATGGCGTGAAGGACAAATTAAAACAATCCTACCTCGCGAGGATGACGTTGGTTCTACCTCGGGGCTAGGCCGGACATCAAACTGACGCTCTTGAGTGTCCCTCAGCTGGCAGCGGGGCACTCGCTGAATCAAACGGCGTATATCGCTGCAAAGCCGTCGGAAATTCCTTTGCCGGTGTACGGGGTATCAACAACGTGGGTGGCACGTGTGGTCGCTGGTATTCTCGTCCGTACCACAACCCTATACGAGAGGATCGCAAAACCTCAGAGTAAGTACCAAAAAAAGAAACTGTTAACGAAAAGACTTACCTATTTGGGGGTCAAATAGGGCACAACTGACGCAAAGCAAAGTGAAACGTGGAACTTGACAAAACCACAATCCGTAATAATTTCGTTGATACACGAAAACGGCGTCTAAGACGCTAAATTTCACCACAAAAATAATAAATACGAGTAGATTAATAAATCCGCAAGAGCGATAAAAACCTTCCAAAAGGCACTCCAGAAAAATCAACCCGCAGTCGCGTTCGCTCGCTTCGACAATTACTTGCAGAAGAGGGCCTACGGAAAATTCGAAAGTCCTCAGATGACATACCGATAACAGCCCACAAAAAAGGATGACCAAAACGGCGCACAATATGCGACATCTATGAGGCGATACGGACCGAGTGACCCTGAGATAGGAGTATACAATGATAAACAGAAGACGGACAGCGAGAAGGCGATAACCCTAGCTATACGCCACGCGTACAAGAAAATAAAACTGAACGTAACAGTATCAAATCTTATAGCGGGCCGGTTGTCGCCCACATATGCTTTAAGGTAACAAATACGTCATGGCGACTAAATATGCTACTTGGGGTATCTACTTGCCTTTCTAAATCAACCCCTAATCTAATTTCCGTTGCCGTAATTAAACCCCCAAACCCTATTTTATTCGCGTCCCTACGAAACTCAAGTACCCACAAATGTAAATTTACTAGTAATATACACGAAAGAACGCACACCGCGTTTACCGAAATAGATGATTACGCATTTGATGCCCTTACCGTTAACAATCTATGCACCCCGATTATTTTTCTTTGTTTCTTTAATTTTACACGCGTACGAGAAAGTGGAAGTATATATACACTATAGTTTTTATTATAATTTCAGCTTGATTTTCTTATTAATAGTTTTTTGAAAGCTATTATATTGTCTTTGAATGTTTTAACTTAACTGTGATGCTTACACCATTTTGCTACTATATGCTTTGTATCAATTTGGTGTTCACTTAGAGAATTTAACCATTTTGTAATATCGAATACATATTGGACAAATCATATTTTCTCCCGCGCATTTTTCCTAGATTCCATTGGATATACTCGTCAATAACGCGGACACCCGTCCAATCAGAAATCGGCCGTTGACGAGAGAAAGAAGAATTTACGCAATTTGTTCTCAGCCACCACCGGTAAACCGCTGACGATGGCTTCCCTTCTCTCTGCCTGTCCGGGTGTACCGGCAATCGCTCCGTCTTCGCTCCTTTAAAAAGCGAAAAAGACCAAGAAGAAGAAGAAGACAACGAAGCGAACCTCTAGCATGCGAGATCTCGATCGTCGTCTCGCCGTGAGCTGTGAGCGCCCGTGTGACTGAGGGGTTCATTTACTCCTGGCCGGGCCTGAGAGTAGCCCGAGGAGAAATCGCCGGGTCCACGGAGGAATGCTGGGAACTGCCCCGGGAGCTGGTAGCAGCAGTCCCCCACGCCAGCCCGAGGTCGCAGGTCAACTTCTCTACATTACCGCGTATAACCGATGCCTGCGCCTGTGTGTAAGTCCGTGCGCACATCTACATTAATGCGGTTTCTGGTGCGTCTGTACGGTTTGATACACGACTTGCACATTTTCTCTTCTTCTTCGTTTTTTGGTATTGGGCGCCGCGCAGAAGAATGGCGTTGTCGTTCTTGGTTGGTCCACGGAACTAAGGAAAAATACTGCCATCGAATGACGGAATTGAGGCTATTATTAATGGCAGAACAATGGTGAGTATTATTACCACCACTACGATATTCACCATTTTGGAAAGAGAACTTGAATGAAGAAGTATCCATCATTTACCACATGTGCTGATATTCCAATTACAAACAGTCAAAATGGGTAGCGGAAAGCCAACAAAATTTTGCAGAAATTGCTTTATACAGTGCTCCCATAAATGCTGTTCCCTCTCTCCTAAGTTTTCAAAAATAGAGAACTGGGACAAAAACCATCTCGTAAAATTAAATGATACTTCGACTACACGTAACATACTTTCAAATGCGTTCCTGATTAGAGTATAAGCCATGTTTTTTTTTAATCGTTGGTCACAGTGCATGCACGCACTAATCACCAGACCTGTCAAGGTTTAATCGGGAGCTTCTGGGCAGGCATAGTCCAAGCAGATGCCCGCTAGGAACGCTGGTAGTAGGCTAAACGACCAATCAAAGACTTCTGTACTACTATGAGATCCAAAAAGATTGTCAAATCCGCTCCTATAGATAGTAACAGGGTGTAGGTATATGCCGCGTGTTTGTAATGAAGGTTTGAACTAAGTCAGTGTTGGAACATAAGAAAGTAAACGGATCTGTCATGAATAAGGAAAACGTAACTTATATTTGAACTCGCATTATATAAACGACTATGGATTGGTGTTTCTGCTTGTAAAAATGAAATGTAATTAATTTAACTTTACTAAATTACGATTTTACACTTCAGTACTAATTGGTGTTTATACAATTAGTATAATTATTAAGTGACAAAACTGCATCTCTCAGTTCTTCTATGATATGCATGCGGTTTCTATATATCCTATTTTTTAGATAGCCAAACATGAAGTAATCTATTAGGGTTAGATCAGGCGATCTTGGTGACCATCTTTGTGCTCTAACGACCCTGTCTTGAAGATATTAGCCGGTTTGTCGAGCAGTATGTGCTGGACCATTATCGTGCTGAAAATAACCTGCTTCAAGCTCATTTTCTTGTAACTCTGCAATAAACAATTCCAACATCTGTTGCGTAAATATGGCTAGCTCAAAATTTCGCTTGAAATAGCTAAACGAGGAAAACTGTTCACAGACGGTGATTATATTAACCAGTGTTTTATAAAAGCGTCTGAGGATCTGTTTAATGATTTTAAAAACAAAACTGAAATTAATCCTTATTGGATAAAAAAGTTCCCGGGCTGACATGTAGTACTCATCAGACAACTAGTAAAACTGCTAGATCACCGTCCTGAAGATGCCAGCCGCAGAATTTGGCGAAACGTCGATATCTACAAGAATTAGACCACGGCATATCAGCCGGAAAACTTTTATATCTAGTAAGGATTGGCTGTGAAAGCCTACATTCATTCGAAACTGAAATTGTAAAAAAATCAAAGATATTCAACTATCTGCTGAAATAGTACAAGATCAAACTGTTAAAATAGGCTTAGATGTGACACAACAACAGTTGAAGGATAAAAAAACTGAGTTCGGCAATATCAATTGCTGTGAATGAGTCTTATGGCATAAAAGACACAGTGGACACAGCAAGTGGTACTATTTGTAAAATTTGTCTCACCTCAAGGCCCTAAGGAAGAATTATTAGGATTGCTGCTATTAGACATTAATGTGAATACGATTGTTTCCATTGAAACTCATGGGGCAAAAAGCATTCATTTCAATTTTAAAAAATAAAATTGACCAATGAAAACTTTTTTTTTTCATTGCATAAATTCACCAGGAAGCGTTTTGTACACAATCCTTTCCAAAAGAAATAGTTGACGTTGTGAACTTGGTTATTAATATTACGAATAGCTAATTTTAGCTAAGGCTCTCTGTCATCGCCAATTTAAAGAATTATTAGATGACATAGGTAACCTAACTCGACTTAATTATGCACAATAATGTACGACGGCTTTCACGAGCGAGTGTTTTAAATCGTTTTTTCTAATGTCTGCATAAAATTATTACGTTCCTAAATAATAAAGCCATTGATCATCCTGAATTGAAAGAATAGCTACAAAAGTTACATTTTATGACTGACATTACAATGCATTTCAACAAACTAAATCTAAAGATTTAAGGAAAGGGAAACACTGCATTTTCATTACTGGAAGAAGTAGTTTTTTTCTTTTTGAAAATAAATTGCTTCTTTTGGCTGAAGATATGGAGATTACTACATTTGCAAACCTTAAAAAAACATCGGGATGGAAACAGTGCTTCTATTAATACAAGTTATTTCACAAGAAAGATCAAAACGATTTGATCACTTCAATATAAATAAGCCTACCTTAGCTTTCATTGCGAATCATCTCAAAGTAAACAGCAAAGAACTAAATTTTGCTTCATTTGATATCAATGCTGACTCATTTGAAATCCACTTACTAGATTCAAAAAGCAAAGATTTGTGGAGTTCGATATTTACGAACCTAACCAATAGCTTAGAAGAGCTACTACAAAAGGCAGAAATGTACTTTGGTATCGCAACATAAGTGGACAGCTTTAAAAGAGAGGGCCAAGCCTGAGCTACTAATTTTCGATGCCTGGAATTGTTTTCCGGAATGCTATGACCAAATAGGAAAAACTGCTTTTGATCCGTGAACTTAATAAAGAACAAGCTAAGAAGCCAAATAAGTCGAGTCTTAAACTAAAAACTACCACTTATATGCCGGACTTACCAAAACTTTCTAGAGAAATGCAAGGTCATTGTTCGCATTGTTTTTTTTTTTAATAGAGCTTCATTGTTTGTTTTCCCTAGCGTAGTAGCATATTTTGTAACATAGTAATAATATAAATAATACAAAATAATAATGAGTAACGTCGTCTTGTATCTAATAACCCCTTTCTTATACGATTGAAATTTGAAATAAAATGTAAAAGCAGAAATAACAATTCGTGGCTCTTTGAAGTTCATGAAAATGGGATATATAATAGTGTAAAACTTTTGTACAAAAGACTTTTTCCTAAAATCAAAAATAGATAATGTAATCAAAGATCCCCTCCTAAGTGTAACACCCTGCACACCCTATCACAATCACAACAAGGAATAGAATAAAGTAAATTAGTTATTTTTATGTGCTAATTTAAAAGTAATTTTAAATGGTTTTAATATAGAATGATCTTTTTCTGGTAATTTTTTAACGTAGGGAACTGCAATAGATTTTGTATTATTAATTAACTTCATTTTAGTTTCATTATATAAATGTGTGTAAATGTCGTTTAACAATTTTACGTATAAAAATTATATTTAGTAATTATAATTCATAGTTTCTGCAATCTTGTAGGTATTTAACATCTTGATAAATACAATAAATGTCAAAATGTCAATGAATTAATTGCGTTTCCATTAAAGAAAGCCAAAAATCCACTACTTCCCTGATTTTTGATTTATATAATCAATTTACAGGCATCTGTGTGTGATATTTTTTTGCTGTCAAAATAATTTATTTAGATAAGTGATTTTTTTTAAGAAATATATTTTCATTGCTTCAACGAAAGCTCCAACATCAATCTTAAGTTATCATATTTAATTTAAGTGAACTTTCTTTATATCAAATAATTTTCACGATATTATATATTTCTTTGCGGGATAAGAATATTTCTTCTCATTGTATCCTTTTTTTTATATCCTTTACGAAGTCGTTAATATGAAAAGTATTTATTCCCCATACAACATCAACAAAACCATTTTTTTAATTCCTTCCTTCCATTCTGCCCGCCCTGACCTAAAATAAATAAAATCGCCAGCGCCTCGGAAGATAAATCACCACTAATTTGTGCCTCTTGAAGGTAGAAATTGCTTATTTATGTATACACCACGTCTTCGATATAAAGAAACCGTTTCGGCCGAATTCTCCAGCGCATTCTTTCTGTATACGGACCGAGACCTACCTACGGCCCGGGTCTGGACAACGTATTCCTTAAATTAGTACCGAATAAGGTCGATAAACCTGTGGGCTGTCTCCTTGTTTCCACCGCGGGAGCATCCATGTTACACATGATCGCCTGTCTCTGTTTAACAGCCGAATACTGTGCGTGATATCTTCGTTTCAGTCTGTTTTATACTTGACAGAATGGTAATATCTTTGTCGGACGTACAGGTAAGCTGCGCTGCGGTTGTTAAGAGATTTTACTTAAGCCATACCCGCGCGCGTAACTGATCAGCAAATGCTTGGGAATCGAACTTTCACATAATCGATCTTCGGGCGTTCTTGCGGTTGGTTTGGTTCGATTGTCATTGAGGATCAACTGTTTAGTTATGGTATTTGATTAGTTTTAGGTAACTCTTTGAGTGGGTGTATTTAATAAATGAAGAAAAGAAATCTGGTGAAGTTTTGGCTGGAATAGAAAGACTTAAAACAAAAAAATAAACTAATGGAAAGACTTGATTTTTAAAGAAATGACTTTTTGTATTTATGGGGTGAAGTAATCCTTTAAAGTTACACCTAGAAGGAATTGATTTTTTACAATATGATACTTTTATATCAATAATGCAATGATAACATTTGCAAGAAATTTTATTAACATGTAATACGAACAAAATTAATAATGTGTTTGGGCATCACGTTTAGCCATCGTCAAAATGATATCTGCTTGTGACGCCTCGTTCCAAGTGGATTAACTGTGCCAGAGTCTATAGAGGATGGTGCAAAGTGGAGTCTCCTCACCATTATATGCCACACATGCTCAATGCAGTTTAAATCCGGTAAATGGGGTGGCCAGGGCAAAACATTAACGCCTGCTTCTTGGAGAGAATCCATAGTTTGACGACCAATATGAAGTGTGTTGTCTTGCTGAAAAAGGACGTGTGGTCGGTCATCTAGATCAGGGGTCGCCAAACTACGTGCGCGGGCCAAATCCGGCCGCTGCGTATTTCAATCCGGCCCGCGCAAGTGTAAGTAACAAGCGGTTAATTCAGCTATTGCCGATAGTTTTTCTCACCACAATAAGGGTTTACGAAAATTATTTGTACCGGAGGTATCTACATCAACTATTCACCGACTGATAGTCAACTGATGCCGCGGTAAATAAGTCCGGTTAATTCATTTACTATGAACGCTTTCGGCTTACTTCCCAATAATATTTCTAACCTTATTTAGAATTAAATTTAAATATTCATGAATAGATTTGCGATAAAGCTGAAGAAGTGTGCCCAAAGAAGAGGGTTTGTTTTTCTGTTGACCTCGCAGCTCAAGCGACTGTCAGATAAATTGAGAATATCACAATACGCTTTTATGGAGAAGGCAAAAATGTCTAGTGGTTTTGTTAGTTCTTGATGAGTCAACAGTCATTGTTGGTGCTGCCCAAGTATTTTGTTTGTGCAAAGCTTCAATAAGTCATTGCATAATTCATCAAACACCTCTATCTATTTTGCATTATTGAACCAGTTGTGGCAGTGGTTAACTTTATCGGCTCTCGGCGAGTTAACCATCGCCAGTTCGATGGTGCAATAGTGGAAAAGTTTTATTGAGATTTTTGGAACTCAGAGAATATTTTTTTAAATGAGAAAGAATTCCGTACATTAATAGTAATTATTGCTTCTGTTTCTTATGCCCTCTCAACTGAACTTTCGTCCTTACAAATTATTTTAAGTAAGTAAAATGATACTAACATTCGTTGAAGTATTACAAAAAATATGTCGCAATTCATTTCTTGTGATCTAGATTGGTTTAGAATTCCTAAAAATGGATCCTATTTTACTTCAAAATTTTCTGGTCAGATGTTTTCAAGGTGCCCAAATCTTCAAAAGTGCAGGTATGAACTACTGAGTGTGTTTCCAAATGCCTAAAATAGTGGAATCTTATTTTTCTTGGCTTTCTTCATAACACTACTATAGGTTTGTCTTTTTTGTCTTTTTTATTAATAATCTTTGTTTTTTACTGTCTGTTATTATTACCACATCGTCTGCAAATATTCCATTATGTAGCTATTTCAATCCTCTGTAAATTCTTATATCACACAAACACTTTATTAACATTTTGTTCGCATTTTGCCTCATTTTGCAAAATGCGAACCAGATGAAGATAAACTTTTAATATTTAATATTTACTGTTTGGTTTATATATTGCGTACTTTTCTAGGTACTAACATATAGAAAACAATTATTATTATAATATTTACTAGCAATAATAATTTATTGTAATGTTATTTATCATCCACCAGGTAAAAATTGTTTGACCATTTGGGAAAGTCAATAAATAATAGGAATAATTTAAAATAAAACCACTGAAGCCTATAGGGAAAGTTGTAGAAAAATATAAGAATATACAGGGTGTTTTTGAAAAAAAAATAAGTTTTGTAACTTTTGTAACAACTCAGTAATTTTTAAACACCCTGTATGATACGACGGAAACTTTTTGGTACATTGTTTTCGGTTCAATAAAACACAGAGGAACACTTAATAAAAAATATACACGTTAGAGTTTACAACGTGGCCCGCTGAACTTAATTTTCGTTACGATTTGGCCCTTTCCTAAAAAAGTTTGCCGACCCCTGATCTAGATAAAGTAGTAAAGTGGTTTGTAGGACATCATCAATATAGCGCGCAGTTGTAATACTGCCTCGAATAAAGCGAAGTGGTGTTTGGCTTATATAGGCAATAGCCCTTAAATCATTACCCCAACAGTTCTGTTTACATGCCTCTTAACTTCAAATGTAATATCAACGTCTTTCTCCACGCCGGCTTCGTACTCTTCTACGGCCAGCGTGCTTATTTAAACAGAATCGCGATTCATCGCTGAAGACGACATTATGCCATTCTGGCTTCTAATGCTGCTGTTCTCTGCACCACTTCAAACGTTGACAACAGTGTTTCGCAATCAAAGGAAGCATAAATCGTAAGCCTCGAATGCGGCGATATAGTGCAGGCGTATAACCATAGAGTCATCTTGGGCTAAGCTCCCAATTCCTTCTACATAGCCTCCTGCACCTACCTAGGGTGATAGTGGCTTTGTTGGTTGTATTCTGGATATGTGGGTCCCATGTAAGTCTTTGATCAAAACATACCCCAAAGGCATCTCGCATCTTTGACACATGGGGAGTCCTTTCACCTCATATCACTAGTGGCTGTAGGCCTTCTAGGATTTTTTTTTCTTGTAAACGTGATAACTTCTATTTTCTGAGCATTGACTGATAGTCGCTTTTGTTTATACCAGCGTTCCCCAAACTTTTTTGCCTCGTAGACCACTTGCCATGTTTTTCAGTTTTGGGTAGACCCTTGCTTACCTAATTATGATTTTTTGCAAATTTAAAAGAAGAAGAGAGATTTAAATTTCTTACTGTGGTGAAGTGTAATGTGAAAAACTTTGAAATAAATATAGAAAAGAACTAAAGTAAAAATTGAAATGACAGAAATTAAAATAAATATAGTTCAAAAACGGTAATCCAAGTACTCATTAATTGAATAAAAACACTTAGTTAACAACCAAGTTTTGAAGGTTTTCTTAAATTTATTTGTATTATATTCCTTTCAACTATCAGGAAGGTGGTTGTAAATTTTTATTCCAAGAATATCAATACAATCAGCTGTTAATTTTAAATTGGGCTTTATTAAGTACACTTTGGGATCTCTTATACTGTAAGAATGCTCTGGATTTTTTTTTTTTTTTTTTTTTTTAAAGGGGTGGTAACGCCTAAGCTATATGATTAGCTTATCAGGCCCCCTCAGAGCCAAATCTCCCTCCTAATCAACATTACGACCCCGGAAAAAACCGATTATCGTAATTGACCAGAGCGAGATTTGAACCCCGGACTCCGCACTGATTAGCAACTAAAATTTTATGTTTATGTTTATAAATGTAAATAGCGGCTTCTAAAATATACAATTCAAATGAAGTTAATATCTTCAATGAGATGAAATGATTTCTACAGGATGTTAATTGATTAATGCCGACAATACATCTTATTGCTGCTTTCTGTTTAATGAAAACTTCATTGGCTGACGAGCTGGAGCCCCAAAGAAGAATTCCATATAGCAGTTGTGACTGGAATTCAGCGAAATATATAATCTTAAGGGAATTAGGACTTACTGATTGTTTAAGTTGACTTAGCTTTAAAATTAAGGTATTTAATTTAGAATGCCACCATATGGATTGATTATCCACTGTGGCATTACCAAAGTCAAAATACCCTTAAATCTAGTTTCAAAATCTGAATAGGGAGCATTTAAATGTTCGTCTTCCTGGCAGTTTGTCTGTGACAAATTGGGGAGGTGGAAAAGTTCCCGCCGTGCAATGTTTTGCTTCATTAGCTTAATTCCACCAAGAAACGCTGAAATGATGGACTTGGTTTTAATTAAATTTAGAGTATCACCTTGTAGCTGCAAGTTACCCTCATTAAATCTTGTAAACAAATCTGTTAAACAGGTAATATATGGTTTCAACTTGATTAAATTTTCTTTTAAAATTGGATCTTTAACATCCAGAAACTCTAAAACAGTCTCAAAAAGTGAAAAAAATCTTATCAAACACAAGTCTTCTTGAATATTTATGTATGTTTTAAAAATTTTTACTTCGTAGGTAGTTTTATAATCTAGGTGGATAGATTATGCAACAGATACTATCTGTGAATGTGGATTATAACATTCATGGAAAGCCAAAATTAAAATCTTAAATGAGATACACTATCGTTGAACCCCATTCTACATCTCGTAGACCCCCAATTTTTTTTTTCCGCCGATACGGACCCCTTGCAAGTCGCCATCGGCCCCTGGGGGTCGATATAGACCACTTTGGGTATCACCGGTTTATACCATTAGTCAACCGTATTTAGAGCGGTTTGCATACGCTTCAATCACCCTCTAACGACTATTGTAAGGTCGTCTGCATACTTCAGACAGTGAAAACCCTCTCTAGTCAACTTTCGGATTCGATCATCCACAACAACGGAGATAAAACTCTGCCCTGCGGGCACCCCCCTCTATCCTCTATTGCGATGGTAGCCTCATCAATTATGGATGTAATTATTATTCTCCTTTCCAAGCTGGCTCTTACCCACTGCAGAAGCTTCGGCTCAATGTGTTTTCTCCTTAAAGCCTCAATAACTGAATTTGTGGTAGCATTGTTAAACACTTCCTCAATGACAAGGAAAATCATCACGGCTATATCTTTATCCTCTATTGACTTTGTAATTAATCTGCTAATGGTGAAAGGTCGTCTAATGCGATTGATACGTCTATAACAATTGGTGGCAACGTGATTGGTTCATATTTATGGTGCTAATATCAAATTGACACACAAAAAATAAAACACCAACCACCTAGATAAGACGATAATTTCATAAGTAGTAAGGTATAATATTCATAGAGGATCTTAACACTGGTTTAAAGGTAAAGAAGAATTTTATCAATGTAAAGATATACTGGGGAAATCATTTAAACTAAAAAAGTTGCGCAGGAGTACGAGGATGAATTGGTGACTTAATTTAGTTATCTAGTTAGCCTAGACCGGTTCCGTGGAGAATATTGCGATGCCACAGCAACGAAAAGTAACATATTAGAAGTGTCAATGTAAAGTTTCACGTCAAAAAGTCAAAACAAAATTGCGAAATCAAAAAAGGATTGACAAAAAAGGATATAGACCAAAATTGTGAAAATCGATAAAATGAAGCCAAATCGAGCCATCACCAAGTACCTGTATTTGAAAGGGTTAAGAGGTAAGCAGATTTACGAAGATATGCTTAATACCCTTGGCCATCACACTGTTGAAAATATTACGGTGTTGGCGTTAGTTTTGTGCTAGTCAAATATTTTAGTGTTGATTTTTACAAACTTTGCCAGACGAGTTGACTACGCGTATTGAATAGAACAGAATGACTAGAATTCGTGTGATTTCTTTGTTCAGATATAAGGATTGACTATTTTGCTAGACATTCAGAAGCGTCAACCAATCAAATTTTCCCTCGGATAAAAATATAGAAACCCCACCTATTCTAATACAGTATTGCATTATACGCACCACCTGCATTGCACGTGTATCTGTTTTCGTGTTTGATTCTCCGTATTAACATATACCCAAACAAACCACAATGTGACTAACTTGCAAAGTGTAACCTCGTGTTATTAAACGTTAATTCCAGTGGGCATAAAAAATTTCAACATCTTAAAGATGTATTGGGAACATCTATTTACGCAATTAGTTTAGACTTGAATCAAATAGCATAAACATTCACTTAATTTTATAATGGTTCTCAAAAATCATTTTAAAATTGGTACGTTTAGTTGAAACCAAAACTTGTGAATGAGTGGTTTTGCATATTTATAATTGGGAAAACGTCTTAAAGAGAGAATATTATAGCACTAAGAAATAGGAGTTGCATATTAAAAAGATGTTGTGTTTAGAAAATGGTGTTAAAACACCCAATAGATCGCACTCATTTAGTTAAACAGCTAGTAAATAGTGTGTGTAAATAGACAATACTTGACTATCTTTGCTCGTCAAATTTAAACTTCTATAGTTCTCGACAAAATAACACGAAAAGAGTGTGGACCTCTCCTGACTATTAAATTAGTCAAAAAAGTGTTAAAATTTTCAACAGTGCAATGTCCTTCGTATGCGATCGTGAAAAATTGGATTGCGAGCTTCAAAAGCGGTAAATTTTCCATTGAAGATGAACACCGATCGGAAAGGCCAGTTTCTGTGCCTGTCTCGGAAAATGTTGATGCGATTCATGACATGATTATGTCACACCGTCGAATTGGGCTAAAACGAATATTTGAGGCACTGAGTATTTCATCATCAACACAGCTATCATATAGTTCACGTCGATTTGAACATGAGAAAGATTTCAGCAAAATGGATCCCCAAATGTCTGAATGTTGACCAGAAGCGTGTAAGGGTGGAAGCATCGGTTTGAAAGAGATGCAGACTGCTTAAGCCGTATTGTTACTATGGATGAAACTTGGATACATTTCTATGACCCTTAAACAAAACAACAATCGGTTGAAGTGGAGACACTCTGGTTCTTCAAGGCCTAATAGGTTTCGTGTTTAAGAATCTGCTGGAAAAGTTCTTCAATTTTTTGGGATTGCCATGGAGTAATCATGATTGATTTTCTAGATAAGTGTAGAACAATAACTGGGAGTTATTATTCGACGTTTTTGACCGCTCAACGACAAGAAGTTGAGAAGAACGCGGAAAGTTGTCAAAAGGCGTTTTGCTTTTGCAGGACAATACCCCTAAACACAAATCGCAAGTTGTCATGCAAACAATTTGTGATTTAAGGTTAGAATTACTCGAGCACCCCCATTATTCACCAGATCTGGCCCCATCCGACTATCATATTTTCCCTCAGCTTGGAAAAAGTTCAAAAGGTCGTAAATTTTCTTCCAACGAAGAGGTGATAGAATCTATGGAGACCTGGTTTGCAGAGCAAGATAAACATTGCTTTTTGAATGGTGCGTTGCAGGTTCTTTGTGGTAAGTGTATCCAATTAAGAGGAGACTAGCTTGAATATAAAATATTTTGACTTTCAAATTTTAATAATTTTTCAATACATCTTCGTATAGTTCACAAAGTTTATCCTTAGTACTTGATCCACCTGTAGATTATTGGACAATATTGAATGTGGTACCTATGGTTTTTGTTTCACTTCTCTAAATTAAATCATCTTCGAGATAGCAAATTTTTTTACAACATTGCATTTTTGAGAAAAATCGAAATATTTCTTTAAACTAGAACAATTAGGCATAGGGAACCTTAAATAAAATTCATGTATGTAGTTTACAGTGTAGTTAAAACGAACAGCTTTATTTTTTTTTTGTTGCTCGAGTTATTATTTTTATTCCAAGAATGAATAGTATCAAACAAAAAAAAATGCATAATACGACATCACTTAACGCAAACATACATAAAACGATCTCACATTCGTCCATACTCAAAAGACAATGGAATAAAGCCGACAAAAGCGTTGGTTTCCCTCGATTCAACGGTCTATATTTGAACGGGCTATCAGAATTAGACTTATGTGTGCATGTATGTAACGTGTTGAAGTTCAAACAAGGCTTACTCATTGTGGACACGGTCCCAACTATGGCTAGTAATAGTCATACAACCACCTTAACAAAGTGCATTCTCCTTATCAGCTTGTACAAATATTTGAGGGCGTGTTTTAAAATTTTTAAGTATGAGTGAGAGTACAGCCTATATGCGTACGGATGATTGCTTTATTTTATTTTCACAGTTCTGAAAATTAGATTATTTGAAATACATTTTTAATTAGTATGAATACTTAAGATTGAGCACAAAATATATTAAAGTAAAATAATCCAGGTTATTTTTATAAATGTTATTACAATAAAACAGCTACATATTATTGTTCGTCTTATGTTCGAAATGACCACCATTAAATACCAAACATAAATTAACTTGTCTCTTGATACGGTTAAATACTGTAAGATCGAATAATACTGTCCTGATCCTACTCCACTTTCCACGAAGATTATATCAATATTTACATCCACTGTTTCGAATGAAGTTAGTTAATAAAATACAGTAACGTGCGATTAATGTGCGGTTTTTGTCTAATTGTGCGTATGCAACTTAATATACACTAATGTCAACCCGGACAACAAGTGTAGTGCATCAAAATTGCATTTAAAGTATGAGTCATTCAACTAACTCCCGCGCAAAAATAACATCATAAACATTTTTGAAAACAGTATATTTCTATTAACAAATACAACCAGGTTTAATTAAAGGTGTAGAAAGTTTAAACAATATATATATTGTAAAAATACACATTTATCTCATATCTTAACTTATATCAGACATTCTTCATAATTTATACGAGGTCCTGAATGAACAATAATGAATGGATTTCATAGCCATACGCTCTACATGAAAAATATAATATAAATTAAAAAATTGGGGACATGTTTCTTTAACATACCTGCACTGCTTACATACTATGTTCGAAGTGAGAACCACCATTATTTATGCAAGCATCTACCCACTTCTTCATATTCAGAAACATTTATTAATTGCCCATTTGTAATATTCTCTATTTCATTTGTTATTACTTCTTTCAATTGATCCATATTACACTGTTGAAAATATTACGGTGTTGGCGTTAATTTTGCGCTAGCCAAATATTTTAGTGTTGATTTTTACAAACTTTGCCAGACGAATTGACTACATGTGTTTAGTAGAACAGAAATTACTAGAATTTGGTGTGAATTCTTTGTTCAGATATGAGGATTTATTATTTTCTCTAGACATTCAGAAGCATCAACCAATCAGAATTTTTCCCTCGGATAGAAATATAGAAACCCCACCTAATCTAATACGGTATTGCATTATACGCACCACCTGCATTGCACGTGTATCTGTTTTCGAGTTTGTTTCTGCGTATTAACATATCCAAACAAACCACCAAATGTGACTGACCTGCAAAGTATAACCTTGTGTTATTAAATGTTAATTCCAGTGGGCATAAAAAAATTCAACATCTTAAAGATGTATTGGGAACAACTATTTACGTAATTAGTTCAGATTTGAATCAAATAGCATAAACATTCACTTAATTTTTATAATGGTTCTCAAAAAATCATTTTAAAATTAGTACGTTTAGTTGAAACCAAAACTTTTGAATGAGTGGTTTTGTATATTTATAATTGAGGAAACGTCTTAAAGAGAGAATATTATAGCACTAAGAAATAGGAGTTGCATATTAAAAAGACGTGTTTAGAAAACGGTGTTAAATCGTCCAATAGATCGCATTCATTTAGTTAAACAGCTAGTAAATTTGTCTAGTCTAAATCAAATAAAATGTGACTAGAAGTATATCATAATTCCACGTGTTAGTTGGACAAAATAACCCCTTAGCAATAGGCAATACTTGACTATCTTTGTTCGTCAAATTTAAACTTCTATAGTTCTCGACAAAATAACACGAAAACAGTGTGGACCTCTCCTGACTATTAAATTAGTCAAAAAAGTGTTAAAATTTTCAACAGTGCAGCAGTATATTATATATTATATTAATTATTCTAATCAATAATAATTAAATTAAGGATTTATATTTTAAATATTTATTTATATACCCCAACTATGCTAAAAGCTATAATTTAGCACTGATTCAGACCACTGGAAGACTTTAACAAATACTTTTAGTGTCTTTACAACCTAATACACACTTTTTAAATCTATGACAAAAAAGCCAAATAAAATGGTGTGAATAAACGAAGAAAAAAGTTGAGATTGGGATTAATACTGTGAGATTCCACTATTTCCAGATGTCTAAGATCTCATATAATCCCACTCACCTATTTTGTCTCAATTAAAATATCTTTCTAATTGAGTTTGCTCAGATCAGTTTAAGGGAAACTGTCAGATTGGGTGACAGTTTATTAGCTGAGTCAGCAAAGAGATCTCTCAGCTCACTACGTCACAACTGACAATCAGTACCTGCTGAGATGTAAATCATTTTGAAACAGTTTGTATAACTATTAGAAAATTTCTAACATTGGGTATATATGGAAAATTATAAAAAAGAAGTGATTTTTACCAAGAAAAATTACCCAAAATCCTTAGTGTGCGGTGTATAACCATATTGAACTTAATTTTTCTTAAAAAATATTAATAAAGATTGGGCAGAGTAACAAGTGCCGTTGGGTATTTGTGAAAGATGTTTTCCAATTCGATAATCTTTATTTAATTTAAATATGCCTCAAAATCATTTATAAATACCTCTCACTTTTCTGGATTATAATAAAAACTTGTCACCTCTTCAACTGCTTAACATCACTCCATTATAACGACACATTGTCGGTATAAATCAAAAGCTGTCCCCCTTGGTAGAATCTGAAGTTCGTAAACACGGATCAAAGAGACGTGAGGCCGCCATATACGAATGTGTATAGAGTAAACATGATGATGATAACTGAAATATTTACAACTAGTCACTCGCGTCGGCTTGTATTTTACTTTTGATATAGGTATTCCATAATTTGCTTACGAGAGTACCTAGTTGAAGTCGGACTGTTGTAAGAGCCGTTATCTGAACGATTTCCAGAAATTTAGGGATGCAAATGGGGCCCGAGAATTTCTTCGAAAATTTAATTGAAGGATGTCTCAAGGAGATTTTAACGCTTTTAAGCTTAGTTTAGTTTGCGCCGGTTGGTGCTGGTTCGTGATACTTCTGTTTGCTAGTCGCAGTTCTGGTATACCTGTTTAAATTACTATCTAAACGAACTTGGTTGTTATTCGAGTGAATTTACAAACCTGAAAGATGAATTATCAATTATCTCTTTTTTTTTTTTGACATTTCTGTTTAAAAAATTAATTCTATATCAAATAAGATATTTTCAAACTTTTTTTACGCCTTATGCAATGTTTGGCGTTAATATACAGAGCATTTCTGCAAAACTAAAGATGCGGAATGTGAAGATACTTTATTTCCCGGTTGAAAGGTTGGACCCAAAATGATTTTGAATTTCTTTCTCAACAATCCCTGAGAAATATCCCCAAAACAAATTACTAATGTCTTTAATGTCACTAATCAAATCATTGACATGAAAGAACTGCACATCTTTAACTATTTTGCCTCTGATTTTATTAGCTAATTGCCAGAGTGTTTTTGGCTTATTGCATGAGTTAGTAATAAAAAGCATCCAACAAAAAAAAACAAGAGTGAATTACCCAGTGACCAACTATATTTATTTCATATTTTATAAATATTTAAAAAATATTAAATCTTTCTTGAATATTAGTTATATTAATATAATATGTATAAAATTTATTATATAAAATATATTAGGAAAACATTTAAAAAATATATATGTTATGTAGCATTAATAATATTTTATTGCAAATGTTTTTTCAATATATTTTTCATAACTCTGCAAGAATATTTTGCTTTGTATTTCTGTAAATATTTATTTCATATAAAAAACAGATTGAATTTTTGCTTTTGTACATTTGGTGCGTAGGACGAATAATAGAAAATGGGTAAAATATGCATACATATTAAGTAGGTATGTACCTATTTAAAATGATAGTTTAAAGATTAAATTAGATAATATATATCTAATATGATTTAATTAGTATCTAAGTTGAGCGCTGTAACTTTTCTATTAATATATCTGCGTTTTGTATTACATTATTTGTAATATTTGTAAGTTGCGACACCTCTATTCATTACGGTGACGGTGTTATATGATTTAGTATTGTTTATGCGTCTATGGATTAGGTACATAAAATGCATACGCGCACGTGCGTATCATCAACGTTTTCATTCGTTTGTCCGTTACATGTTATAGTTTATAATAGTATACGATTAGGGCAGATTAGGGTTAACTGTGTAATTAATTGTTGCGGGGTGTGTTATAGTTTTTGTGGTGACTACGAGGTAAGCAAAACTTTGAACATGTCATGGCATTTATAAGATAATTGGAATGCTCAATATCGCTATGTACAGAAATCGTTTAATAATATAATTGTAGGAATTTTATGCATCATATATGTACTGCATCTACCAGATAAATTGCTAGTTGATTTGCTTAAGAGATTCATCTCGGTAGATAAGCGTCATAACCTCAAATAGAGGTTAGAATACGTTGTGTTGTTTTATTGTTTGTACGTGAATGTTTCCAAATATTATGAAATAAAGTAAAAATACGTATCGTAAGTATTAGAATGTAGCTACCACTCCAATTATTGTAAATGCTCCAAATGTATTAGTAGGTGTTGATAATGTTGTACGATGTTTTATTCATGGTATGATCTAATACAATTGGCATTGTTTAAGGTCACAAGGAAACGCCATGAGAACGCCACTACCGAAGATATGAAAAAAGCCATAGGTTGTACCTGGCACCAGCCAAGGCTAGACTTAAAATTGAGTATTTTCATTTTATTGGCTTATTCAGATAAAGTGATAATAAATACGTTTGTTTTTTATTTAGAACACTTCAATTAAAAAATAGTGATTAATTTGATAAACCTTCAGTATGCCTTAAAAGATGCCAGAATTATTGATTATTAACTTGTATGGTGAGTGTGAAAAAACAAGTTCTTGCCTTTTAGACAACTCTATGTATGTTTCAACTTTTCGTTATCGACGTTATACATTCTAAATAACCAAGAACAATTTTAGTTCATTTTGACAAATTAAATAGATTGCATAAAAAATCTCAATTTTCATATAAATATTTTAGAAAAAATATAGCGCTTACATTAATTTTAAAATATGGAATAAATATTTTAATTGAATATTTTATCTATATTTAGAAAAAAAATATGAAAAATATATTCAAAAACCTCTCACGAAAAATATTTATAAAATATATTTTTAAAAATATCTATGTAATATTTCTGGTTGTTAGGGTAGTCTTAAATATTGCAAAGTGCGTGTATATTAAAACTCCATCCTTTCAGAAACCCGAACATCATAAATGATTGTCATCTTGAAAAGTAAAAATGCGAGGACAAAAGGAGCCGTGCGATCGCTGCAGAAGCTACCAAATTATTCCCCTTTAAAAGTGGCGTTGCCGAAAGAGAACAAGAGGCACTCGTAGGAACCTTTCGCATCGTCAAAGTCGAATGAATGAAAGAATAAAGTGTTTTGACTCCATTCACCATCCGCTTTCGGGGTACTCCATAAAAGGTGCCGTATAGGCGCGTCTGTCATAAAAGATGAGAACGAGACAGGAGAAGGATGGTGATCTCGAGAGAACACAGAGGCTATTGTAGGAGGTTGGAATTGTATAAAATATAAGTTGTAAATGAAAGCATTAAGATAGTGGTCTGATTCCTTTATTTTTTGAAACATTTAGATCAACAATTAACAAGTACAATGTGGTGGAGCATTTGCTTGGTTGAAGATTGTTTTGGCTTGTATGCTATACACAGAAAAACCTATTTATTTGCGAAAACAAAATATATTTTGTCAATTCAGCAAGATATTCCGTTATTTTAAATGAACTAAGATTAAAAAAATCTAATGTTGCAGCAACAAAAATACTTAGTCAAAAAATTTCATCATCTTAACCAAATTACTTCGTACAGAACTTATACTACAATATTACATTGTTGTTTAACGAAATATTTTAGACATTCAACACTCATATTTTTGGCCAAAACAACAAAATGCCAAACAGAAACATTGTTACTTATTTTTTTAGCAGGTTTTTTTTTCCCATATAGTATAGCAGATACGTAAAGTACTTATGTATTAAATAGATATTGTCGCACAGATGGCGCTTCTCCTATTCCATTTCAATAACAGACCATATTTAGCACAAATAGCCTGACAAATATGATTATAACATAGATACACTCAAAAAAGTTACTGTCTTGAATTAACAAAATGCTCTTCGTTGAATTTTTTTGGTTATTATGACCAAAATTTCAGTTAAACCAAAGCAATTCTACGGGTTCTATAAAGAAAGAATTTAGCTCGAATCGGTTTATTTAAATTATAGTTTGAACTTGTTCCAATTAACAATAAAATGGTTTCTTTAATATTACCTACCAAAAAGTTAGCATGTTTTTTTTTTCTTTTCATTCAACTAAAAATGCGATTAGATAGACAAATCTGAAGCATTTAATCAAATTAAGTTTTGGGTTGAAGAAATTGTAGAATATCAGTATGATAGTAGCAGATCTATGACCAGATTATGTGGTAGTCTGGTATAAACCACAGATGTTAAATGACGCCGAAGGGAAAAAAAATCTATGGGATTTAAATCTGGAAACCGTGAGGGCTATTCAATAAATTCTCTACGACCAATCGACCTATTTGCGAATGTGTCGTTTAAGGAACTTCTGCTGACATTAAAGGCAGAGTGATGGGGTGCTCCATCTTGTTGGAACCAAACATTTACAGGTAACTTCTCATCTATCTCAATATTAGAATGAACCTGATCACGCAAAAGATCTAAATACCTTTGTCCAGTTTGTGTTCCATGAATGAAAAACTGACCAATAAGTTGCTGAATATTCCGGCCCAAACGTTTAATTTCGTGCGGATGTATAGTACACTGTAAAAAAAGTTGCAGTAAAATTACATGTAAAATCGTTGGTAACAAAGTTGTCTACAATTTTACAGGTAAATTTGCTTCATAAGGTAAAATTTCTACCATCTAGTAAATTTCACATGCTGATGTGTTTTTCAAAGATTGTACTGTAAAATTCGTATGTAATATTTATATGAACTCTATATTTACCGAACACTGAAGTAATTTTCATATGTATTTTTATGAAGAGAGCAAGCAACTTACCTAATTCTTTTATAGCACCTAATAGGTCATACTGAATCGCTCAGGGATCAAGAATGAACACGCTTACGCGAAACCTACGATAGTTTGTGACGTACATGATATCATTGAGCCAATAATAAGTTCGACAAACGAATAGAATTACCTACGCACACAGATAAATAATCCAATAACCAATCACATTGCGGCGTATGAATTTCGTATTTTCCATGATATCTATAGTTTTACCCGAAAATTCAAGTAAAAACAAATAAATATAAAAGATCCTCATATTTTTACAGCAAAATTAATAGTTCACTAGTAAAATTACTTTTAAAGTGCACTAAATACCCCAAAAAAATGTCAATTTTACACTTTTAAGTAAATTTTGAGAGTAAATACAAAATTGTACATGTTTTTTCCTGTATTGTCCTTTTGAATTTTTGTTACATCTTAAACTTACATAAAAAAAAGCTATAAATTTTACCGAAATTTCTTTTTCCATGTTAAATATCCTAGAAAAAACATGTAAAACAAAATTGACATGATTTATTGTGGTAAATTCCCAACGTTATTACATGTAATATTCCTCATTTACCATGGCAAAATTACTGTAATTTTTTATAGTGTACTTCAAAAAATCCCTGTGCCTCGCTAAACCTGACGGCTACACATTATTATAAAGTGATTTTGACAAAATTTGAGAGAAGAGCAGACAATTGAGAAAAGCAACAGTTTATTTCAATTTTGAGAAAGATTTAGGTAAGGAAGAAAATGTATTAGCCACAGAAAAAAAGCTTGTCAACGTTGTTTTAAGAAATGGTAAGAAACAAACAATTTGTGGGATGTTATTAATATTGAATGTTTTAGTAGCAGTTCTAGTTCCTTTTTTTGGACGAAAGCTATTGATATTATCTAGAACAGAAGTATTAAACAACTTTCTTTGTCATATTGCGGTATTCACATTTTATTTTTATGTTTATCATTATAAAAATAAATTATCTCCATCTACTGGACACCACACACCAAAATATAATTTAAATATCGTTGCTAAAATATTAGTAAATGCTAACAAAATTTGTTCTTATTAGAATCCTGCAGATCTTCATCAAATCATTGAGAGGAAAAAGAAAGTTATGTTAAAGAAAATTAAGAAACGCTGCAGCCTTTTACAATATTCTGCAATGCATAAAAGATGGCTGTACTAAATTATTCCGTAGTTTAAATTTATTTAATTCAAAACACTTCAAAATGGTTGGTGTTTAAAAAGATTGTTAATAGAAATACTTTTGTATAAAAGCAAATCTTCTCTCTTTTTATGACCATAAGTTTATTTTGTACTAATTGTGTTACTATTTATTTATAAAGCATTATAAAATAGCTTTTAGGTATATAATTTTATTTCATACAAAATAATTTGCCCATAAGTAACACATAATATTTATATATGCTTCAGAAATATTTGGCGCTATTGCAATGTGCTATTATGAGTATACTGTAATTTTCTCTGTATATATAACCTAACGAAAATTACAGCTAAGTTTAACAATGTCTTCCCATAATTTCATTCTGAAACTTTTGATTAACATTATAAAAATTTCCTTCTAAAATATATATCATTTATTACACTTTATACATCGAATGAATGTTATATTTTAAATATACTACATCTAAATACAGTGGATGACGCCATCGCGTTTTCGTGCTACCGAATTCAAGCGCATGCGTCACCCCCGAAGTACACACATGTCCAATCATACACGGAAGCCAACAGTAGCACAACGAAAGTCCCCACTTAACTTGTTAGTTGGCGTGTGTGTGCCTGTGTATGCGTCTGTAACTCACTACTAGTCCCGATGGGCAATGTTTTGGATGGCCGGAATGAGAACGGAAAGAATAAGAGAAGCAACCGAAGAATATATACACGAGAGGTGCTTATTATATAACCCTAGAGGAAAAGCCACTGCATGTGAATACATCTGCATAAGTAGTAAAAAAGTCGACTAGCTATGTATATATATATATATTCCATAAATATACATAAATTGTGAGGTTGAGCTTCTTGTGATATATTTATACTCTTCTTGGTAAAGTGCATGGGTTGAGATTCAAAGAAAAATGGGTTGGGAACTTGTGTAATATAATGTTTATTGTATAATGTTAATTGAATTGGTACTTTGACGTTGCTAGTCCTAAAAATAAAGCAGTTTAGTTTGTGGTGGAAGGTTCTTGTAACTGGTTCTGGGCATTTATCATAATATAACATAGGCATTAAATTAAAATTGTGGAAGTAATGGAAAATAAATAAATACGATGTATTTACATAGCTACTAATTTTAAAGGAATGATGGTATGTGCTTTCTTTATTATCTTTAATGTGGCTGCTTTGATTTTAAATTAAAATACTTTTCACATTTAATTAAAAGCAAATTGTGAATTCGATGGACATATTTATATCCGAATCAGACTAATGTTAACTTTTTTTATTTTAAATGAAGCACTCGCATATTTTTACGAATTTCAATGGAACCCTGATGCTTCAGGAGTACAGCATTAAGATTTACTACCCCTGTGTTTAATAACGATGAAAACATCTAATTATTTTTTTTTAAATTCATGTTTATGTTTAATTATCCATGGAATTAAAATTCAATACTTGACTTAAGCTGCCAAGATTAATTTTCTAAACGTCCAATTATTAAAAAGTTTTCAATTAACTGAAAAAGAAGATATTGAAATTTTAATGATGAACGGGTTTGGTGACCGCATTAGAACGCATGAACAAGCATGCAATTTTTTTAATAATTTGCATCAGAACGACATCCAATAACACGATCTCTCGCTGGTAAAACTTTGATAAAGTTTAACTTAATCGGAAATGTTGGAAATTTACCGAAAAGCAGACGAACAAAGATCGCGACTAATAAAGTTATTGCTCAAGATATTGCTATAGCAATAGAGGAATTTCCACAAACTTCTACTACATCTCTCGGAATGAAGTATGATATAAGTTGCTAATAACTTATAACAATAACAATAAATTTGACTTTTTGCTTTTATTGAGGCTTTTTGGTTTTTTGTATTGTTTTGGAGCTTTATTTTTGTTAATCTCGCGTATATTCAATATTAAATCTGACAAAATATATCGTTGCTCTTCACACTAAAAATATTACGTAATTTTTCTTGGTAAAAATCATTTTTGATAATTTTTCGTATTGAATTGGGTACTGGGGAATCTACAGAAATTTAAGGAAAATTTCTAAATATAAATATAAAAAAAAATCCCATAATACACGTAGTTTATAAGAAGAAGTAGAATATTAAGGGGGGAATCCCGTGTAATACCCCGAAAACTAGCGTATTCGCAGGGATTTTTTTTGTGATGAAAAAGATAACGAATCCTTTCAAAACTTTTGTGTTTTATTAAGGTACCCTTGTCACTACTTCCTAAATTAATTGTGAATGCTTCCATCAAATTGTCCATTATAAAAGAAACCCAATACCCACAGTATTGTGAATATTCAATATATTTGCTGTAAAAACCTAATATGATACTTTATCTGTATTAAAAGCGTTAGGGAATTTAAAAAAAATCGGGATATGTGTAAGGGGGGTGTAAACCTTTTCTGGACTAGAGCTCACGTAGGTACAATCGGTAATTATTTTAATTCGGTGGACGAATTAATGAAAGGGGAGGTGGCTAGGGAGATAATATAGTGCGATAATCCCATATGGCTTAATGTCGATTAGTGTTATTAAAAAAACATTTAGGGATAAACTTGATGATTGGCAGGGTAACTAGAATATTAATAACTGATCACGGAAATTTTAATGCACTGCTCCTAACTTTGAGACAAAGTATAGGTACTATACACAAAGGGAAGTTTACACGGTAAAATTATATAATCTAATATGGACATTTATACACGGTGATTCTCAATATATGCGACAAACTTTAAGAGCTGATTCCTGAGGTTATTTTGATCATAAAAGTTCATATGAGTATATGCCCAAAATGGTTTGGTTTTAAAATTATTGAATGTTTAATAATAAATTATGAACTATGACTAACACGATATAATATCACAGTTGGTTCTTCAAAAACTATTGTGTTGAGAGGGAATTGTTTATTTGTCATTTCAATATTTGTCAATAGTTGTCAGAGTATTCATTCAGTTTATTGCCAATTTCTGTTTTCTAAAATGAATTACATGAATGCTGAGATGTGTGACATGCATTTCGTTTACGGTCTTTTGCCAATGGAAATTCGCGTGCTGCTAGACGTCTTTATGAAGAGCGAGACCTGAACCGTATCATCCCGCATCATTCAATATTTGCCCGTCTTCACCAACGTCTTAGTGAAACGGGAAATTTTAAAAAACGGACGACTGATAACGGGCACCCATCTACAGTGAGAACTCCACAAGTTGAAGAAATGGTACTAAATGAAATTGAGGAACATCCTACTACAAGCACCAGAAAAATTGCGTTTGCATTAAACATTAGATAGGCCACAGTTTGGAGAATATTGAAAGATTAACTGTTGTGTCCATATCACATGCAACGGGTGCAGGTACTTTTGCCGGCAGATTTTCCGCAAAATGGCTTTTTGTCAATGGATGCAACACAAAATCGCACAAAATCCTGACTATTTAGCTCAAATATTCTTCACCGACGGGGCTACTTTCTCTAGAAACGCGATTATTAATTTTCATAAAAATCACATATGGCCCGAAGACAATCCGCACGAACTAGTGAATGCCCGTCATCAACATCAATTCTCTGTCAATGTGTGGGCCGGAATTGTTGGAGATCACTTGATAGGTCCACATTTTTTACCGATGCGGTTAAATGGCGAGGTATACCGCAATTTTCTTGAAAAGGAGCTACTACTACTGCTGGAAGAAGTTCCGTTGCAATTAAGATAACAAATGCATTTTATGCATGACGGTGCTCCAGCGCATTTTAGTTTAGTTGCTCGCGAGTTTTTGGACAATACGTATCCAGATCGGTGGATAGGACGGGGAGGTCCACAACTCCCTCCTCGGTCTCCAGACTTAAATTCTTTGGACTTTTTTCTCTGGGGTCACCTAAAATCATAACCCCAGGAATCAGCTCTTAAAGTTTGTCGCATATATTGAGAATCACCCTCTATGGTACAATCATGCAAATGCGGATGTTAATTTACATTGTAATATTGCGAAAGTAAATGTCTCTTTGCATGATGAATGATCTGTCAACACTAAAAATGAAGGTTATTATAATAAACAATACATTTCGCAGTTATATTGCACTGTATTTTTACAAACTTTTAAACAAACTCTTTAGTGTTTTTTTTTTTTCGATTTAGAAGTAATTTTCCTTTTGTCTATCCAGAACTCTGAAGTTATAGGATGCAGATGCAAGAATAAAAAGCTGAAGTATATGGATAAATTTTATTTGGTCGACGTATAATATGAACGAAAAAATATTAATCTTTGTTAAATAAATAAATCAATATAAAATTTTCGAAGAAAATTACCTAAACATACTTAATAATTAATATCTTTAATAATGTAAAAAGCAACTTCGAAACAAGGAAACACAATGAAAATTACTTGTAGTTTTTATAGTGTATTAGTCTGATGTTTAATTAATATCATCCAATTTGCCTTATTCTGAAGCCTAATGGTCTTTTGTTCGTTTAACGTAGGTAATCTAACACAAAAGGAAACTTTTGAAAACTCTTAAAACCGTCGTTTTGTCGTCCACTTTCGAACAACCAATCAATAAGCTATCATTCCTCCGTCGCTAACGACAGAGAAGGGATCCATTCTTGCTCGCACATTCATCCGGCACAGAGTTCTATGGTCGCCACACACGTTTCACATACTAAAACTCTTCGTCTTCTGGTTACGGGTACGGCCTAAGTATACACGCGAAGACCGTAGAACACACCTACTTCTATGATCGAGGAAGAGCTTTACGCGGCCCACGCGATCTCACAATTTGAATTTAAATTCAATGCTCTCTGCGCCCATTGACGATGGGATCTCCTCGCTTTTTCTTCAGGTGCGCGTCGTGGCCGGTGATTCTTCTTTAAAGCATTTGGCGGTGCCGTACATAGAATCGTCCGTTCGTACATACATAGACATACCATGCTTTCAAACACTTTCCTGATTAGAATAGTCTATTTTTTAAGCAAATTCTTTAGTAAGATTGGCAACACTATGGGCTACTTTTAAATTGTACTCAAACCAAATTTAGAAATGGTTGCATTCGATTGTATTATTTTATTACAACATGTTAGAATTACAGCACAAAACATTTATCATCAAGATTATTTTAGAACTGGTCTATAATGGAGAATGGGCTTATTCCATTAATCAGTGCATGCAGGATTTTTGGCAACAGTTGCCTAATCTAGCAGTTACTTATGCACTTAAGTCATGTTAATGCCTGTATTGACAAAAATAGAAGAAGTTTGCAATGCTTGTATTAACAAATATCGTGCAATCGGGGCAGTAACTCGTAAACCGGGCGGTGGTGCATCTAAGAAAATGAACCGCAAATTGCGTAGAGGATATTCGACGTCAAATAGATAACCCACCTAAAAAAAATCAATTCCAAAGCTTTCTCAAGAAGTTGCCAGCGGGAATATGTCAAGCCGTTTTCAAAAAAGGAAGAGTTATTTCCATATAAAATGCAAGTAGTTCATGACCTAGATTTTTATATACGAGAAGTACTGTCCATGGTTTTTACAGAGCATAATTTATTATAATGTATGAAATTACAATTTATATACAGGATGTATCAGATATAGAGGTAAATATAATAATATGTAGCAGCTGTAATCATATACAATCAAAAAGTCTTAATGCACTGGGGGTCTATCTGCAAGCATTAACGAGAAAAAAAATATTTTATAAATGCCGTGGACTAGAGCCGCACCTGTGCCCAACCTAAATGCTGTCCCGAGTATACCCCCACATACCACTATCATTCAGCCATTACCGCTGTTAGTTTTGTGTGGATCGCCGCTTGGAGTGCAAGCCACTTCGAACATTTTATTTAAATTCTTCCCGTCTCGAAAAACGATCCTTTTCAGGACATCATATTTCATATAAGAAAATCGAAGCTTGATGCATCGGCAAAAGTGCGGGAATGTATAGATCATTTTCGCGCGACATCATAGTAAAAGGCGTGTTTGCAAATTTCTGTATCTACATTTATTTCTGTGTAATTCGAATCAATTCATTTTGCGTTATTTGATTAAATAAATCTAAAAGAAATAACTCAGAATCATGTGGGACCGTTTATTAACAACTAACTTTCGATTCGACAAAGCGAAAGAAAAATATTTACTTTTTTTGTAACTACTGAAGTCGCATATCCGGTGAAACTCGAACATCTTATCAGGATATTAAAAATAATACTTTGTAGGCTTACGTAGAATGCTCTTAACAAAAAAGGAATGTTTATTTTATAAAAAGAAATCTAAAATGCCTCAGTTTTGCTATTTTTACAAGGGCCTTTATTTATTCAGAATGACGTTAAATAAACTTACGGCATACCATTAAGAATAATACTAAATGAGTGCAATGTATTTATACATAATACCACGTTTAGCACGTTTCCTTGCATCAGGCCCGGACTAAGGAATTTTTGGCTCTAAATTTTACTTTTCTTTATTTTTTAATGATGAAATCCGGTTTCGGCGGGTTTGTGCTTTATATGTCGTGTAGTTAACACCCAAGCAAAATTTACTTTTTTATTTGATACACTCTGTATATTTGCAAATATTTGAATTTTTTTGAAATTTTTGACAGATGAACGACTGCATCTGAACTTCTATAACTGCAAAGGTACATATTTAACTTGGAAAATTGAAAATTTGTAGGATTGTTGACCGTATAGGGTAGCATTCGAAACCGAATGAATTTTTCGAAAACATTATACAGCGTGTCCGAAAATTACAGTTAAACTTTCGAAATGAAAAAGTGTCAAAACTTTTTTTTTTTAAATACAACTACCTACTTTTCTCTTTCTCATCAAACTGATCTTTTAAAAATACAAAAAAGTCATATTCATTACCCATCTAAAATGGATACTTTTTAAGATAATTAGTAAAACATGTATGTATGGTGTAAGAAGGTAGCTTATGTAGTTTTTCAAAATGTCATCCTGCTTTGGTATATCTAAGTAAGTCATGACCATTCGGCAAACAATTCGGTATTGATGAAATGTCACTTAGTTTTCAATTATAAACAATGCCGGCACAGTTAAATTAAATACGAAGTACCTACATCGATTAATTTTAGCCCTAAGAAGTGGACGGTGGTGTCTCCCTGCGTGGTGTGTGTTCTAATAAATAGCTGCCTGCTTTTGTCTTGGTTTAACTTGAGGTTGTTTGCTGTAAACCGATTATATCACGTTGCACCGCGTGATTTCGGCCCTCTTCAGACCTTTGTCTCGTTATTATTGCTAGATCATCTGCGAACAGGATAGTTCTGGATCGTGGAACATTTCTGGGCAGTCGTTCATGTTACGCTTATGAAACAAGGCTAATTTGTCACTTTATTGGCCTCCGGCTTGTACCCACCCCCCCAATTTCTCGTTCGGATCGCACATGGGGATATGTGAGAAGGATAAACTTCTTGGTATCTGTTCGTAAGATACAATTCCATAAGTAGAAGCAGCGGAATATCCCTTGTATGTAGATAGAAGGGTGATGTTACACTGCGACCTAAAAGATCTATTCTGTCCCCTATTCTTGCTACTTTACAGCTGGCCTTCCAATCCTATTCTTTCAGAAGTGTAGGATGTCAGAGGGCCCAGTCTAGGTAAGTCTCTCTTCGATTTCACATGCTTCCCAGGTGCAATGCCTCGAGTTGCACAGTGCTACGCAGTTTGAGAGGAGGTGGAGGGTGTTTTCATCCTGTTCCCGCCAAAATCTACATTCAGAATCCTTTTCCAATCCAAGCTTACTCAGGTGTCCTTTCAGTCTACAATGGCCTGAAAGTATTCCTGTTAATATGCGAACATTGTTCTTACTCAGGTTGATCGCATTCTGTAAACCTCTTCTGGTTATAAGTTCCCGAAGAATTTTACTTTGCTCATTCCCTGGAGATTTTCCAGTAACTGGAATTTTCTCTGCTCCATTTCTATTTTTAGTTTCTTTCAGTATTGTACTGCTACTTAACCGCCCTACGGGTTTCAGGCCCTACAAAAGGCATTCCAGCCCCTTTTTTTGCGAGTTATCCGTTTATTTCGTTCCTTCCCACTCTGGTGTGACGCGGAACCCACAGGAGGGTTACTTTATTTCTTTTGCTAGCTCATTTAATTTCGCTAGGCATTCCCAGACCATCTTGAACTGATTTCGTATGAGCTCAGCGCCTTAATGGCTGCTTGACTATCAGACATGATTTAATAATATCTTACACATAAATATAAATTAATGGCAACATTATCGATAAATGCTTTTTTTTGGTGAGGTTTGGTTCCATCTTTCTGGTTATTTAAATAAGTAAAATGTGAGAATGTGGTCAGCAGAAAATCCGCACCAATTCGTAGAAACTTGATTACATCCGCAAAAAATAGCCATTGGCAACCTTAAGTTTCCCCACATTATTTTAGTAACTTCAACATTGAAACACGAAATCACCAATGTTGTATAGATTACTAGTTATTTTGATGTCTTCTTTGAATTACCAAAAATAATTGTGGGAAATTAAATTTTACCAAGTGGGAGGCGTCTGGCTAGCAGTTTCAAGTAAACAATTAATTTTTAACCAAACAATGACTGCTGAAAGATATCGAAACGAATTTTTACAGTCGTTTATCAATGAATTCCATGATGACTAACTTACAGAAGCAGCAAGATAATGCACCAGTGCTCACACAAATCTTACAATAGCTTTCCTGGAACAATTTTTCGATATAGGAACTATTAGTTTCCAATTTCAGATTTTATTTTCTCATATTTAAATAATACCATTTTTTAAAACTAGACATCACACAATCGAAGAGCTTCGCAATGCTATTAGAGATTCCTGTGTCGACATAACCTCACAACTCCTCGTAAGTGGTATGGAGAATATGAAGCATGGAGTTCGACTATGTCTTCAAAATAATAGACATTTTCAGCATCAGCTTTAGTATAAATATTATAAATATTTTGGTGACATACAAAACTGTCAAAGTGATTAGTGCATGCATGCACCGTGAGGGTGTGATCCAACGACTAAAAAACAAGCATGGCCCACTCTAATCAGGCAAGTATTTGAAAGCACGGTATATAGTTGTAACCGTATAAGTTGAGCGTTGTTGTTCTTCGGTACGGGGTTTAACTTTATTAGAACTTGTTCGTATATGGTATGGTGTGGTATATGGCGGTCGACCGCTGTCTCGTCATGAGCGATTATGCGGGTTTTGTAGTGCGCGAGGTGTATATACACCTCTACCGTGGAGTTATTCGTTATTGTCTGCCATTTTCTAAATAACGATTAAAAATTACGGCGGCTGGCTCACCGCCCAGACATTGTCTGTCCCGAGAGGGGCGAGCAACTCTGGCTCTTTCTATACACGTTATTATATGAATGTTATTACGCTGAATAGCGGTTACATCATAAAGTAACAATAACTAACGATCGTCTGTTTCTCCCGACAATATTGAGTAAAAAAATAGTTGGACGCGAACGAAAATAAATTATAAGCAATCATCTCCAAGTCTTTGATTTTTACCTTTTCAATCAGACAATTTATCCAAATTTTCTGTGTATTTACCAACATCGAATGCAAAATTTTATCAAAAAAGGGGATTATTACCAAGAAAAAATACGTGATTTTTTAATTTGAACAGCAACGTTGTATTTTGTTAGATTTAATACTGCATATACGCGAGATTAACAAAAATAAGACTCCAAAGTAGTACAACATACACAAGTATAATTGAAACCAAAACTGTCAATAAATGCAAAAAGTCAAATAATAATTATTTTTGCGCGTCTATCCAGAAACATTTGCAGTACTTAAAAAGCGCTCTGCAACAATAAATGCACTAAGGGTTAGCAGAACTAATAATCACACATACAGACGTTAATAAATTGCATAAGCTTACTGTTCAACATGCTAAGATTCACTAGTCTTCACGGCCCTATTATTGATAAATAGAATTAAACAAAAACAGAAAAATTATATTCTTCGAAAACGTCAAAATACTCAAGTATTAGTTAAAAATAAAAGTAAACTTTATTTCCACAGACTACAAAACAGAATATAGGAAACGTCAGAGAATGATGATACCATGCAACAATACTAATGATAAAGAGAAAAAAAACTAAATAAATAAAGTGAAGAATAGATTGTAATATCGTAAGGGTAATAGTAATAACACCATCAATAAAAGCACACAAAAAGAAAGAGTAAAATAACAAATAACAAATAAATAGTAATTGATATATGGATAATTATAAAAAAGATTAAGTGAATTATAATAAAAACTCCATTAGGAAAAAACCCATTACCATCAATAGATCACGCACATGGCGCTGAACGTACACGTGGAAGATTTTTCAAATGTTTTGGGAGTTTTTGTATACTTTAATAGCGAGAACCTTGGGGACTGCTGAAATAAAGTGAATCTAGACTTGGGCAGCGCTAACATTCTACATCTAGTAAAGAATGTGTATGCTTTGTTAAGTTAATTATTAATATTGTCGTAGCATGAACAGTGCAAGTTAAAATTAAATGCAATAAAGTTAATAATTTATAAGTGAATGAAAAGTTGGTTGCCAAGGACTCGAAAGCTTTAAACCAACTAAACAACGAATAATCCGTTTCTGACAGATAAAATGTCTCGCCAGACTGAATGCCCCAAAATATAATTCATTAACTAAGCTACTAAAAACATAGCAAAATATACCAGTAAATTTAACTGCTGGCGATAACACTGATTTTAAATTACGGGATTAAAAAACACAGGATAACGTGGAAGCAAATGTTCACAATACTTTCCACTCAAATGGCACAACCCAAATCTCCCAAAAATTTAGTTTGTCAGACTGTGTAAGGCTTATATGAGTAAAGA